>KN884337.1:2738-13446 GCA_000934455.1 Apostichopus parvimensis
TCCCGAAATGCGTCATGTTCCCCGACGACACGGTCGAGTTCGAGACCAGCCACAGTTGGTTTCATAGCACAATTCTACAATTGTTTAAGGCGTATATACACACACGCGCGTTATGATAGACCATATATAGTATATATATATAGATCATCAGTGAGAGAGGAAAAATGGAAACGTCAAAAATGGAGTTGTCGGTGTATGGGGTAGGGTGAGGCACACCCCCCTTCCGGAATCATTGATCCGTCACTGGCTACCCTGTATATATAATAGGGATCAGCGCTGTAATGATGTCACTGTTCCTCTTTCTCTTCCCGATGTCTTGGCCTTTTTCTTCTACTCCCTCCTTTCTCCTTTTTCTCTCTTTCTTCTTTTTCTTTTCCCTTCCTTCCTCTCCTCCTCCTCTTTTTCCCCCCTCTTTTTTCCCTTTCTTCTTTTTTTTCTCTCCCTTTTTTCTTACCCGGGGGGCGCGCGCCCCCAACGCCCCCCCTTGGATACGCGCCTGCACAATGGGAACGATCTCTTTAGATTAAACTATATACCCAAACTTTCGAGGCTTGAAAGCTGTTTGCGACTTTGGTCTACAAGAGATCTTACCCCGGTGGGTCGCAACGTTCTGGTTAAAAAATATGCACTATCACAGCTTGTTTACGTGTTTTTGGTTCTTCCTAACCCACCGCGTAATTTTATTAGGGATGTAGAAAATACCATTTTCGATTTCCTTTTGTCGGGGAACCCGGATAAAGTCAAGCGTTCCAGTCTCATTAATAATTTAAATAAAGGAGGTTTAAATGGTTTGCAAACCCCAAGTTTCATTTATAGTTAAAACTGCACCTGGATAAAGCGTTACTGCGATAACACTGAAGGAGTTTGGAAGCTAATTCTCCCTCTGATAACTTTGGTAATCGAATTATTTGAATCAATCATCATATTCGCATCAATAACAGCATTTTCTACCATCATTTCATGTACAAAAAGGGTGTGAAGTTTGTTTCGGATTTTTTTTACATTAACAATTAAGCCCTAAGTTACCACACTTTCAAACAAAAGTTCCAGCTGGCACACTTTCCCTTTACTGTTTACTGGGGACTGATTCGCAGTAGGCCTATCCCTTTTCAGTGGAAGCAAAGTGGGTGTAACATTAATGACATTACTAATTTGATTATTGATTTGTTTGATAACATATTGTATCATACAGGTTCTGTTTCTCAGTATCTTTATCGTAATTTCTACATGGCTATAGGCAAGGGCGTAGGAACCGGGGGCTGAGGGGGGGGGGGGCGCCAGCCCCCCAGTGAAAAATATGGGGGGGGGAAGTATCATTCCGCCCCCCCCGCTTCGCAAGTCAGAAAACCCCTTTTTCATTTCCAAATGAGAAAAAAAAATCTCATCTGGAGCACCAAATTGCATCGAAGGCGTGAAAATGCAAAATTATTTACAAAATGGAGTGGGTGTTGAAGTGTGCTATATTGCACCAAATTGCATCTGAGGCCACCTGGAAATGCAAAAAAAAAAGGGGGACACTCCCTTCCCTTAAACCCCTCCCACAGGCCGGCCATCAGTTTTCAGCCCCACACTCAAAAGTACCTTCCTACGCCACTGTGGGTAGGGACGCTAAGCCTACTCCTATGCCAAATGGAAAGAAGAGTTTAGGGGTTTCAATTGTCATGATTGGAGTAACATTTTAAGTATGCCCTGGCACTCTATTTATGAGACGAGACTCTCCTTCTTTCAATTCCGTTTCTTACATAGAACTCTTGCAACCAACAGACTCCTTAACCTCATGGGTATCTCTGACAACACGTTATGTTCATTCTGTAAAATTGAAATTGAAACCATTCATCAACTTTTCTGGGAGTGTCACAGCTTCTTCTTTTATAGGTGAAGTGGTCAGTAAGGTTATTGGTATAAATATTCACTTCACGGAAAAAAGGATTTTTTTCTTTGGGTTTCAATTAAAGAAACGTCACCCTTATAATTTTCTCATTCTTCATCTTAAGTTCTATATTTTCAGTACCAAGCGCCAAAACAAGACCTTATATAAGGTGTAATGAATTTATTCATAAGTTCCCGTTTGCATTGAAGATGGAGAACTTTAGTTCTCGACATAACTAAAAGTAAAATAATAATAAGAAAACTAATTTCGAGGAACTCAAGGAATCTTTCTCCTCATTCATAAATATCTCAAATATTTAATATTTCGCAAATTCGGCATCCTCACTTTTTATATTTTGCTACTCTTCGTTGTAATGTTTTTGTAGTAAGTGTGGGATTCTTGCACTTTTTCTGTAAATTTTCGTACATCTTCTAATTTTTCTTATCATATTTATTTGTTTTCTGTCCGCCATGTTGGTCGCTATTATACTGCATGGTAATGCTAAACTTCATTGTTATTTATTTTTTGCTACTTTTGATTGGATACGTTATTTGTATATTAATGTATAGTTGAAATAAACGGAGGGAAAAAAATATTACTATTATTATTCTTACTATTAAAATGTACATACGGAAACTCACAAGTGTCATTTTGATATAATATATTTACAAAACTATTACTAAACTTTTGCTGTTTTGGCTTTTTATCCATTTTCGATGCAAATTAACAGCATTTTAAAATATCTCTAAAAATACAAATCTAGGGTAAAATGATGTTGTAAAAACATCCATGGATTAATTGTCTTAATTATTATTTGAAATATAAGTTCTGATTGTTTCCCGAAGTTTGAAGGAATTTAGAAGTCAGAGATCAACGTCTGGATACTCTATTTGAAATCTGGAAAAAAAATTCGTGAAACTTTATTTATTGCCTCAAATCAACACTTTTGTAAGGCCAATATGCATTCTGGTTTTATTGATTTTGGAGGCAAATTTAAAATGTCTTATATCTGTGTAAAAAAAATACAAGCAATCTAGGGTAAAGCGATATTCACATTGCATTGCTAGCGAAACATATTGTCATAACATGTTACTCATTACTTCTTCTTCTTCTACTTCTTCTTCCTACAACAATAACTTAGAATCAAAAATGTGATTGGCCTCCAAGGAAATGTGATCTTACTATAAAAACGAGGAAGACACTGATGTATTTTTCAAATTCTGAACTTTATTACATCAAGCCAAAATAGAGAGAAGAAAAAAAACACAGAAAGTATAGTGACAGAAAACTGGCTTAATATGCTAACCTGGTTACCAAAAAAATCATTCAAAGGCTAGCATAGAACACATTTTTATAGCTTTCACTTTTTATTGCTTTGTTTCTGTTTTGTAATTTGCTCATTTGTTGTGTCTGCTTTGATGTATTTACTTGCATAGTGTTTGTGACATTCTTTATGTTCACAAGCATTAATTTCACTGTAACATAAACTGAGCTAGCAGTCTTTCTTTGAATTTCGATACCGTTTACTGACTTTGTTGTCCATCCGAATAACTTTTCAATATCTTATACACCCTGTTTGGCCACTTTTATAAGATCTTTTCAAGAATTTGTTGACAAAGGTCCGTGAAAAATTGTGGAATCTAGTGGCTGGTCCAAGCCTCATTCGTGTTAAAGCGAAAAAACCCTGAATGAACAATAATCTTAGGAGCAAACAAATATGCCATCGGTCACCAGAATATATATATTTGTATGCATATGTGTGTTTTTTATTTATGTTTTTGTGGGGAGGGGGGGGGGGGCAAGCATATATACCATTTTAATCATTTGTTTAAGCTCTTCATTTCTTGCGAAGTTGTTTATGTGTGTGCCGATTCTTGACAAGATCATTTTTCACTCGGATGTGAATTTTGATTCATTTTTATCACTATTAAGGAGTTGGGCATGACTTGACTTCATATTTTGTATTCATTCCGTCTCTGTTTATGTTGGTAATGTCAAAATATTTATAAGTACCTCCTAGTCAATTTCATTGTGTTCTTTATGAAATCACGTCGACAAGGTTCGACAAGCTTCGTCAAATTATATTTATGTACTTGTTTTGGTATTTGATTTAATATTCTTACCTTTTCCTCCGTGAACTTTTACATGGGATACTAAATAATTCTATTCAAGGCTTTCTTCAAGTTGATGTAATGACTATTTAAATATTGAGTGTTCTTATTGGTCAAACTGTAGTCACTATGTGGGTGGTTACTAGCAGTTTTAACCAATCACAAGTACAAGTATAGCGGGTTCACAGTTTCTAAGAGTGTGGTTTTGTTTCACGGAGACCATGCACCTGCTCCACTGGTGGAGAATTCTGTACCTCACAAACAGTTTATATGATTCAGTCGACTCAATAAGTCGATGTTTTTTACTTTTGGATAATTCTCGATTAGATATATGAAAGAAACATGTTGGGGAAGCCAACTTTGTGCCTTTTTATGTTGTTTCTTGGTTGTCAAGCTTCAAATTATTATCACAAAGGAGACACTGAATTTGATGGAAAAGTAAGTTATCATTTTTTTATTTTGATTTCTCTGGTTCGGCTTACTCAGATTGTAAAGAAGATATTTAAGGCCAAATTTGTCTTGGTGTTGATTTTGTCAAGTTTGTTTATGCTTCTGGTTTCTTTTCGAGAAATGATTATAGGAAGTAAAATAATCTGGGCAACATATTAAGGAAGTGTAAATCTAATTAATATATTTCTGGAAAAGTTTGTTTTATAATTTCCCAAATACTCTGCCACTTTTTGAGTTATATCAAATGAGATTGGAGGATGATATCTGGTAACACGGTATGCGAGGTACTGTAGCTTCTGAGCTCAGTTAGAGGATTTTTAAAACTGCACGATATTTATTAGCACAGAATTTCGTTTAAACCTAATTTATAAACATCATCTGATATCTAAACCTCCTACATGGCAGCTGCATCCATCCACCCCTCAGCCACATCATTGATTCGTAACATTTTTGATCCATCCAAGTTCGAGCCTACCTAAACAAGTCGGGGAAAATTGGTAATTTGCCCCTCCCACCATCCCCCCCCCCCAATTTTGAAGTGCCTTGAGCTCAGGGTATATACCATTAGATCACTTGTTGAAATCCTATTTTAGCCTAAACATTCTTGGCTCTTGTCCAGTTTCCTTATAATTTTACCAGTCAGTTTTTTGTTGTTCATTTACTAAAATTGAATTTGTTGTAAAATTCTATGAAGAGGTCTTAAGTTTCATTCAATGCGAACATACTTTGAGTAATCCTTGGAAGGTTTTCGAAATTGTTCTGGAAATGAGATATCCAAGTATAAAATGGCTGCTTTAAAATCTTTCTTGGAGTTTCGATCATTCCATTTTCCTGTATATTTCATGTATATCTTAATAACGCTTGTGTATGTATATTTTTTCTATCTGTCCTTTATATTACTATACATACATCTCAGCAAACAGCAAATTATTACATCTCAGCAAACAGCAAATTATTTGAGGTTTTAGAACACATTGAGTATAGAAGCAACTCTGCTCGTATTCTTTGCATGTATATATTATACCGACATATAAAATGTAATAATGTTTTCAAATATTGAAATACATGGCTGATGTAAATTGATTTTGTTTTAAGAAATACACTATCTCAATAACATTCAAATCTAGCTTTTATCTCTTTGGTTTCTTGCTTTAGGAAGATGATAACACGAGAGTAAGAAGAGGTCTCGGAACAGAAGGCAGTCAATTACCTCCACAAGCCAATGCAGGTAGGATTCCTATAAATAGACGTTATTTTATCGCTGTTATCTCTGGAATTGTGACAAACCTAAAGGTTGTCAGACTCAGATGTACTGCAGTTGCTATTGATAGTAGTTTCAGTATTCTATGAGAGCAAGGTAATTCACTAACCTCAAAACTTTATAAAATAATATATTGATAAATGAATACTAAGTCTGCAGAAGAACATCTGTTATCGTGACATCACAGATGACCTACTGTGATCCATTTTAAAAGGTTAATTAAGTAATTCTTTAGTCTTTAATGGGGACACAAAATATTTTGTGAAGAACATCTCCCCAAAGTACTAAGGCATACTTTGTTCCGTTTGGGAGATATGATACAGTTTAAAAGTTAAGCCTGGGACTGCCATTTTGTAAACCTGTGATGTAATATTGCCAATAGGATATTAAACATTATAATTTCTGTTGTATTTCTTTTCATACTATCAAGGTAGACTGTAATCAGTGTTCCCACTGAAACCAATGTCATCATTAGGTCATATTAAAGGGTTCAATATTTTAAAGTCAACATTTACAAAACCCATGTCCATTGCAGAAAATAAAAATGGTAAAATAAGAATGAAAACATAAACAAGTGGAAGCACATGTGGCTCGATGATGTAATATTTAGACTTGATCAAGTCTTCAGCTTGTGTGAGATGAAACCTTAAACTGAACCTGTGACATCTCCCCCAAATGAAATAAGATTGTCTTAGCTGTTTTGTAAAGTTTTTCAAGAGAGTTATCACTATCATGAATATAAGGATAATATATTTAAAGAGCCTGTGTAGGTAATTAACTTGACCTTAGTGGTATCTTCTTCAGTGATATTAAATCTTCTAAGTTATTCACCCCTCCCCTACCTCTCAACACCCCTACCCCCATACCCCCTAACAAGGGGTTCTTGTAAATGTCAGGCTAACTAATGTTTAGAGAGAAGTGCATTGGTCAGTCGTTGATGTAGCTTTGATTTATGTTTGTTTAAAAAACTCCTCTTTACAATTAAAAATTAACTGGCTGTTGCTTGGAAACACGCATCATTTGCGGCATTGGAAATGCTTGCGAGGGTAGGCTTAGGATATGCTTAGGGTAGGCTTACGATATGTAGTCAAGCTGTCATGTCAGTCATCATGTTCATTTTTCAGTTAGATAGATGATATCATGTAGACAGATTACATCTAAGTAACAAGGGGCATCTGTAGAATGTTTGCTACATGAGTTTGTTTCTAATTCAGATTAAACCAAAAACGAATCAGTGACAACTGCAGCATATTAGCAAGTAAACCAGCGTACGATTTTTGTCCAGCTGAAAAGTTACGATAATATTACATCTTGGCGAAATGATCTAATTGTCGACTTGCTGCATCGCACGTAACTTGACAAACATGACAAACATGGCAGTTGTAATGATCATTTTCACTCTTAGATAATATTGAATATATTTTAGTTTTCTTACGTGTTGCCAAGTAACGAGCATCGTAACAACTCAACAATTTGATCATTTTCGTCAAGATGCCACGATAGCGTAACTCGCCAACTCGACAATAAGTTGTATGTTGCGTTATGCTAACACGATAAGTCTACAACTCACAAGTCCATTAAGAACCATCGTACGTTCCATGGGTTGTTGTTGTTGTTATTATTGTAGAATTGATGTTATATGTTTTGCCTGAAATAGCATCTTGCTTTCCTTCCAGGGTCGCCTTTCCTCATGAGCTCAAACATGCAAGCTTCTTATTTTCTTGGTCAATGTGTGATGTGTCCTCCTGGGGATCCAGGACCCAGGGGAACGCCTGGTCCTCAAGGGATGCCTGGTCGTGATGGCCGTGACCAGATCATACTCGGTCCCATTCCAGGTATAGGCCATTATTACGTCAGATATCGACAGTTAAAGTAGTCTTGCGTCCTAATATTTGCTTTTTTTCAAATATCATCGCGTAATTGTTCGGGTGTTGATTCCTTCTGAACAAGAAATTTGTCTTGGGAGAGTTCATTTATTGGTTATTTTCTTCAGCAGCCTTTTGGTTACTAACTCAGCATATTTCTTAAAAACTGTAAAGAAATGCCACTCCATATAGAACATCGGGGAGCGTTGACATATTGGTTAGAGATAACATATTTTTCATCTTCAAAAGGACACTTTTCTTGCCAAGCTTATAAATAGTTTTAAATACACACTTTTTTGTTGGGTGGGGGGGGGGGTGGCAATTTGTTTTCATTGGTAATTGGTTTGTTAATTGTATTTTTGCTTTGTTTAACGTTTTGAGAAAGGCACACCGGTAACGCTTTTCACTTTGCCCATATCATGAAGCATAAGTAAAATATTAAAATATATATTAAATAAATATCATTACTTTTCAAAGATTTCAGGCGGATTAATAAAGTAATATACACTCGCTCCAAAATGTTTTTTTCTCAAAGCAAGCCAATCAGTATCACAGGAAACATGTGGGATTTTTTTTAATTGGCAGCATCTTTTCTGCATGATGTGCTTTACGTCTGCTTGAACCTAAAGCAACATTCAGATTCTCCCCTGCCATCCTCACATCTTCCCATTTGAAAACCATTGCAGTAAAATAATACCAAGTGATTACATAGTAAATCTTCCCTATCACAATTCTGAGTGTTTGTCAGTCTCTATCTGTGTGTGAAATATTGACATAGCCATCCCATCCGCGTTATAGAACCACCGGGATATGTGCCAAGCTTTAAGCAATGCTCTGACTCTCACAGAAAAGCAGATGCAGGCTTTAGTCGGAAATTCAACTTGAGAACGGCACGCTAGAAAAAACACAGCTATCAATGGTAGTCTGCTCTGTGCAATTGGTATACTTAACTGGAAATCCTTTAAGATGATGCAGATGATCGTGTAGATAAATTATTGATCAATTGGCTTTACATAAACAGTGGCATATGTCATATAATCAATTGGGTCATAGCTGAAGGGTTCACTCATGGAACGTTTGCATGCAGAAAGACGAATGACTCTTGTCCCATAGATTTAAAACATATCTTCGATAATGTTATTTATTAATTGTTTGTCTTACTAAAACTCGATTTACATTAAATTCACCAAACCATTTGATAATAATATTGAATGAATTTTTATTATTTGTAGATCATGTTCTTCAGAGCCCTCCAGACACACCTGTCCCTTCTGCCGAATCAAGTTCATCCTCTGAGGCTGGAGTTATTTACACTCGATGGGGAAAAACAACTTGTCCCAGCACATCTCAACTGGTATATGAAGGTGAGTTGGATATCTAGACAATGTTATGTGACAAAATGTGATGTAATAAACCTGTACATTTGAGGTACCACATTTCAAGATCGACTGATTGGTTTATATGAAAGAAATTTGTAAACCAGTAACACAAGAAGCAACCTCAATCTGCCAAATGTTCATCCAGCAGAGTTGATGCGATTATTTGGTCACATGTCAAAGTAGCGGAGGCAACTTAAGGCCTGAAAGTATGATTGGATTAGTTGTGTGATCGTGAATGATTGACACAATCTGTATGATTGTGACTGATAGGACCAATCTCTATGATTATGAATGACCAATC
Source organism: Apostichopus parvimensis (assembly GCA_000934455.1). Taxonomy (NCBI): domain Eukaryota; kingdom Metazoa; phylum Echinodermata; class Holothuroidea; order Aspidochirotida; family Stichopodidae; genus Apostichopus; species Apostichopus parvimensis. Next base: position 11,976 of record KN884337.1, read on the forward strand.
TGTATAGTTGTGTCTGAATGGACATTTTTATGTGATTTTGGCTGAGTGGACAAATCTGTATGATTTTGACTGATTGGACCAATCTGTATGATTATGACTGATTAGACCAATCTGTACGATTGTTCATTTAGAACACTTATTTTCTATATTATTTAAGCGTATGTATTTTAGACAGATTCCAGTTCTACTCAGTCATGTTTAGGTTGTACTAAAATAGATCGTTCTGATAGTTGAAAATTAATATTATTCTAGCTTCACCAAAAGTAATTGAATAGGTTTCACGGTTTTTGCATTAATATCCTAATTGGGTTTGCTTACTTCAATTACTGAACTAATATTCAGTATTGATTGATGCCAATACATGTACAACATGACGGTTCTTCAGCATTGATTCTCTAGATCTTGTGCATGAAGACTGGTAATTACTGTCCACAATACTAGATCTAGAAAATATTGTATTTAGGGTTTTCTGAGACCATGCTATTGTTATGATTTTGTTTCACTTTTTATAGGTGTAATGGGTAATAGTAATACCCATACCCAAAAAGGATCTGGAGTTAACTTTCTTTGCTTGCCCCTGGAACCAACTTTCGCTGACCCCCCAAACCATGGTCCTGGTGGTGCTTATATATATGGTGTTGAATATGAGCAAACCCTTCCAACATCTCCGAATATCCATGAAAGTGAAGCTCCTTGTGCTGTGTGTCTGTCTCCAGGCAAGCATTCTGTTCTGACAATCCCTGCAACCAACACCTGCTTAGGAAGCCAAGGTAAGGATGATGATAATTTCATTGCAAAGGGTATAGGATCAATCGAGTATGGGAAATTCTGGAGAGACAAAATTGGGGTGGGGGGGGGGGGGGGAGATGAAAGGATGATAGGGTGTAAACAAAGTACAACTTTTAGGAACTGAAAGAGAAATTTAATCGTCTAGTTCAAAGCATTTTTTGAAAGAAGGTAATAATTCCGGTTGACAATTTTTAACCTTCTCGATAAAATACTTCTAACTTTCTACATACAATATCCAATCGCCGACATAAACAGTATAAATTTTCATTCTGATATAAAAGTCGAAAAGTCAGCATAATAGTCAAAATCTGAAAATAGGTATATAATTTCGACAAGTGTCGACCTATTATTTCAAACATTCAAGAAGGTGAAGTAGAACTATTTAGATTAAAGGGTGTGAAGACTCGCGCAAAAAAAAACGTCTCATGCCGGTAATCTGACCTAGTTTCGAATGAGGTGTAACAGAAGTGTTAGACACCACCATCGATCCTAGAATATACACACACACAGCTTGCTACCGTCGGTAATTAGACACTAGTGTACAGTCAGTACATACAGCTGCGGCCAATACACACAACACAGTGTACAACCATACAGCGATGGACATCTCAGGTCCAGCTAAAGATAACAAGGTATCATGTTTTATTACTGTACTGTCTGCATTTTGTAGCGACACGAACAA
>KN884337.1:50581-72198 GCA_000934455.1 Apostichopus parvimensis
TCGCTGATGCTAAGTGCAGTGCTGGGGGAGGAGGTCTACCTTGCCCTCCTTATGTAGATGATTATGATATCCTCTGTGTTGTTTGTACGCTATGAGTTTTCAGAGAACATTTTAGATAGCATTTTATTGTTACATCCTTACAGTTACTTAGTACCCCCCCCCCCCTCAGCTACCATCTCATTTTTTTCCAGGTGTTAAAGATCAATAGGAAAGGGACATCAAAAGAAAGTGAACATGCATGCACTCAAGTGTTTTTTTTTTGGCATCATTTTAATGCTTTCATCGATTGACTTAATTATTAAGAATTGATGGCCATTAAGAGCACCGATCGGACCATGTCATTGTGTCATTTGGCATTTCCAAAGCCTCTCTTCACTCAGGTGTATAAATGGGGACCTGCGAGGTAACTTGTAAGTTTACCTGTGTTCTCCAGGGGATGCGTAAAAATGTATATATTTTTTGATTTGTTAGCTTTATCTTTACTCATCTGATATTGATGAAGATTTTGTATAGCAAATGTTTTCATAGTTTTACTTTGCATAAGTGATCAAATAATTAAATGTTCATCAAATTGATTGGTTTATTGCCCAATTTTACTCCCTGATAGAACCAGCTTTAATTTGTCTGTATTTATTATTTTGTCTGCAGATACTGCTGAGGTTTGTTATGATCATGATATCATGACATCCCTTTAAAGAAATCAATCTTGTCTAATTTCTTCATCAAGTTGATCTTGAGATCCTATAAAACTGGATTCTCAACAGATGATGATTGTATCTCATAGGTTCGTAAATAACAGTAAACCTTGAGTTGCTTGTCTCCTTCCAGGGTAAGTAATTATAACCAACCCTGAAAGATCCACTGTAGTAAATTATTTCGATCCTTTTTGACATACAATGGAAAAGTATAGTTATAAACCTCTGATGGTTTAATGTGACAGCTACCATACTTGGTATAAGTATTTCGAAAATGTAAAGAATGAGTACTCTCATTGGTTAAGCTTTTTGGTCTTGACCATAGATACTGGGTTTCAACCAATCACAAACAATGTATTCGAATTGCTGAAAGATTATTCTCTATATCCATGATGGTGTCTACTGCATTATGTCAGCCAGAAGTTACTATACATGTGTGTATCGTCAGATGCTTAAAGAAACTATAACTTTCAATACAAACCAAAACAAGAACCTGCTTTTCTGGATGCTAATTTAAATGTGTTCTCTGTGGATGTAAATACGTTTTTGCTGAAATAAAATGTTCGAGAAAACAACATTATTGTTGTCTGTGTTAATTCTTGGCTGCAGAGGATTTTCGTCTGGCGGTGAGAAGCATGAAAATGGAGTCATTGATGTGGTAAGTTCATCATCTGTGTGCAGTTGTTGTGGATGTGTTTATGTTTAACGTATTAGACGAAGGAGGATGCTTAATAACTTAAATTAGTGATTAACTTGGAAAAAATCACATAAAGACTATTTCCACAAAACTGGTATACTCTAAAAGTTGAAACAATACCTACCTAAAAGTATTCTGCGTTCTCTGTAACTTACATAAATTTCACCACAGTTGTTACACTGCTAAACTGTCTGGTGTTGTGGATACAATGTCCATCTCAGAAAGTCAATGCTCTTTCAATGGAAAGCAATTCGTCATATTTACCCTGCTAAATATATTGATCGTGCTAGTAACTTGTTTTCTTCTCTAAAACCTGCTCAAGCGTGTTGATCTCATACATATTCAGACAGCCATTATTGCTTACCGCATTGGCCATAATCTAATCTCAGAAAATTTTCAAAAATTTCTTTACCTACAATTCAATATTCCCAGATATAGCAAAAGGTCAGCTGAAACCCTAAATACATCACGTTGTAGAACAAATACGTGCCAAAATTCTCTGTGAAATCATGAAATAAAATTCAGTCTGTTCGCCTATTATTTTCCAAACCTACCACCTGACCCTAAAAATATTTCACAGATATTACATAACATTATTTTTAACTGTATAGTGAATAGAAATTTATTTCCTAATGTCAGAATCGTTTCATATTAGAAATTTCAGAATTGTCTTTTTTCCCCCTTCTCTAATTGAAATTAAAATTGAATAATCAGGCTTATGTACTTGTTGAATTTAAATTTCAAGTAATTTACGAAATCGATGATATTTCAGGGTTACTTTAAGTAACAAATCAACAAAAGTGAAAATTTATTAAACCATTTTTATTTTGCTCTGTGGATCCACCCTACTGGGTACAAGGACACTATTGTTGTTAGAGAGGTCAAAGGTATTTTGAGCTTACCAGTGGTCAGCTTCTGAATACCACAACGCGATATCTTCAATAGTAAAGCGTGAATGACATTCATGCTGCATGTTTGGAGTCACCTAATTTAGAAGAACCCAACTGTTTTGTGGGAATACAAGTTCATTCTAGGTCAATAAAGGTAAGTATGAAAACCTCGTAATCATGACAACTCCACAGTAAAGCTTGGATTAACTTGATACTTAGTAGCTGTATCAACCCTAGTGACTTCATGATCTCTTTTTTTAGTCGAAGTCAAATGTAATCTGAGGTCAATGGAGGTCAAAGTATTAAAACCTTGTGACCAAAAATACTCCACAAATATATCTTGGTTGCATTTTACGCTTGGTATTTATATCCACCTTGGTGAATACAAACCCTACTGGTGTTTGTAGGCCTAGATGTCCAGTGTTCTTTGAAGTAAGTGGAGATCAAAATCTGAAAACCGATAGTAAACACAATAACTTCAAAAGCAAAGCTCAGAAGGACTTGATATGAGGTATGTAGATCGACCTTAATTTAGTGTTTACAAGAACTTGAATTTTTGTTATGGGGGTCAAAGGTCATTTGAGATTATTAAAGATCAAAATCTTTGTAAACCGTATGTAAATCGTACTACAGTTAATTGCTCAATTAACTTAATAATGAGTGTTCTCATCGGGCAAACGTAGTTACTGTGTAACTATTTAACCAAGCACACTTAAAATTATAGCGGAGTAACAGTATCTAGGGTCAGAGACGTAGCCATGGGGGTGGGGGGAAGCAGGGGGAACAATTGCTCCCCCCTTTAAGTGTCGAAAAAAATGTTAAAAAACTGTTGTTAGCATGGTATTTTGTCAGTGCTCTTTTGATCTTGAGTACACCTCAGCTCCGTTAACTAGATTATAATCGTAGTAACATTCAGGCCTACTGATTCAGCTACGTACTTAGTTTGGCAGGTGTAATGAGCTAAATTTAGCCTATAGCCTAGTACAAGCCTACAGTTGGCCACTGCGTAATAAAATACATATGCCTACCTAACCGCACTCGATGGAGTGTCACGAACCGTATGCACAACAACGACGACAACGTTCGTTCTCATCCTTTCTATGATCTCTTCCCAAGTTGTTGCACGAACAGCATGTTATGAAGCTAAGCTAGCAATCGTACGTGATACGCGCTTCCTATAACTAATTATTACACTGCTAATACACTGCGATAACGATATTTGTTTTTAGGCCACGGCACATCTGGCTGTCTTACAAAATATGAAAGTTTATATTGTCCATCAGTTAAGTTCGTCAAATGTATTTAAAGTCCAGACATTGGACAATAAACAAGAATCATCCTACTGGAAAAATTGTAAAAAAGCGCTATGTTTGACTTTCTGATATTATATGTAAAAGAACATGTTAAAGAATCCAAACAGGAAACAAAATCTGCTGATATATGTGATATCATACTATAATGATGAAACTGGCAAAACATTGCACCAGATCGCATCTAAGGACCTTCAATTGTTCAAAAATATTTCATAGGGGAGGGCCACACTCCTCCCCTTAGACCCCTCCCCCATATCAATCGCCAAAAATGTGCATGTTTCATGGAGACCACCTACTCCACTGGTGGTCAAATTCTGTACCTCAGAAACAATTACATTGGTTAAGTCATCTTTTTGTTGATATGATTTACTTTTGGAAAATTCTTTTGAGGATATATGAGAGGATATATGAGTTGTGGAAGCCAACTTTTGCCTGTTTATTTTGTTTCTTGGTGGTCGAGCTTCACATTCTAATCATAAAAAAAACACTGAATTTGATGAAAAAGGATTTTATCATTTTCCAATTTCTTGGCTTGCTCAGATTGAAAAGAAAAAATTGAAGGCAACATTTTGGTGTTTGAATTTGTTATTTGTTGTATGCTTCTCGTTTGTGTTTTCGAGAAATGATTATACGTATATGTAAAAAGTTACAATCTGGGGTAATAGATTAAAGGAGTGTAAATCTAATTAATATATATCTGGAAAAGTTTATTTATAATTTCCCACTCGTTTAAAGGTATTTATTTAACTTGAGTATTTGTATAGAAGGCTGAATTTTTCAGTTGGGAGATTTAAAAAAAAAGCAAAATATTTATTAGGACAACCTTTCGTGTTGGCCTAATTATAGAACTAATTTATTGTCTAAATATGCCTCAGATGCACCATTTGACATATAAACCTCCTACATGGTAGTTGCATCCATCCATCCATCCACCCCACAGCCACACCCTTCCTTTGTAACTTGTTTGATCCATCTAGGTCCAAATTAATTAAACAATTCGGGGGTAATTGGCAATTTGCCCCTCGCACCACCCCCCCCCCCCAGCTTTGAAATCCGGTGTACGGCACTGAGCTCAGGGTATAAACCACGTTGAAGTTCTATTTGTTCCCAAACCGTTCTTGGCTCTTTTCCACTTTCCTTATAATGTTACCAGTCAGTTTTCTGTTGTTCATGTATTTTGTGAAAAATTCTTAAAAGGGGTGTTACGTTTCATCCAATGCAATCTTACTTGGGTAAACCTTAGAAATGAGATAACTTAGTTTAAAATTGACTTTCTTAAAATCTTTGTTGGTATTTCTTGAAGTCAATTCTAACCTTCACGTATTATATTTATGATGCAGCTATACATACATCTCAGGAACAGCAACTTATTTGAAGTTTTAGAACACATTGAGTATAGTAGCAATTCTGCTCGTATTCTTTGCATTATACTGATATATAAAATGTAATAATGTTTTAAAATATTAAAAAACATGGCTGATATAAACTGATTTTGTTTTACAATAGGTGTTTTATAAAATAGACTATTTCAATAACATTACAATCTAGCTTTTATCATTGGTTTCTTGTTTTAGGAAGATGACAACACGAGAGTAAGAAGAAATATCGGAACAGAGGGCAGTCAATTACCTCCACAAGCAAATGCAGGTAGGATTCCTAAAAATAGACGTTGTTTTATCGTTGTTATCTCTGGGATTGTGACAAACCAAAGAGTTGTCAGGGTTTGATGTACTTCATTTATTGTTGATCATAGTTTCAGTATTCTACGAGAGCTAGATAATTCACTAACCTCAAAACTTTATAAAATAATATATAGATAAATGAATAATAAAGCCACAGAAGAACATCTATTATCGTGACCTCACAGATGACCTACTGTGATCCATTTTGAAAGGTTTATTTAGTAGTTCTTTATCCTTAAATGGGGACACAAAATATTTTGTGAAGAACAACTCCCCAAAGAACCAAGATATACTTTGTTCCGTTTGGGAGATATGATACCGTTTAAAGGTCGAGCCTGGGGCTGCCAGTTTGGAAACCTGTGATGTCATATTGCCAATAGGATATGAAACATTTGAGTTTCTGAACATGTATTTCTTTTCATATTATCAAGGTAGAATGTAATCAGTGTTAACACTGAAACCAATACCATCATTAGGTCATATTAAAAGGTTCAATATTTTAGAGTCAACATTTGCAAAACCCATGTTCATTGCAGAATATAAACATTGTAATATAACAATGAATACATAAACAAGTTGAAGAACCAGTGGTCCGATTATGTCATATTTAGACTCGATCAAGTGTCCAGCATTGTGTGTGAAGAAACATTAAATCTGTGACATCTCCCCAAAAGGAATAAGATCGTCTTACCTGTTTGGGAAAGTTGTTAATGACCCTTATCTCTATATTTAAATGGTCCAATAATGAACGATGGGATTTTGTCTCCTTTAACGTTTCATCCTAATTATAGTAAAGACATGTTAGCAGTACATTATGTGACAATCAAGATAGTTAGATAGTAAATGGTGTAAAATTTACTTTTATTTTTGAGCCATATATACTAGCTTCTATCTGTGAATCTGTTCACATAGTTGATAGTTTTATGTAGTATTCATAATTGTATATTACCAAGATGGAAAGGACAGAAAAAATACAAAATCTATGAAACTAAGGATAATATATTTCAAGAGCCTGTGTAGGTAATTACCTTGACATTAGTGGTATCTTCTTTAGTGATATGAAATCTTCTTAAGTTATTCACCCCTCCCCTACCTTCAATACCTCCCCTAGCATTATACCAGCTCCCCCTTATAAATGTCAGGCTATCTTACGTTTAGAGAGAAGTACATTGGTCAGCCATTGAAGTGGCTTTGATTTCTCTCTGTTTAAAAGTTCTCTTTACAATTAAAAATTAAATGGATGTTTCTTGGAAACCTCACATCATTTGCGGCATTGGGAATGCTTGCTGTACGTAGGCTTACGATATGTGATGAAGCTGTCTTGTCAGTCCTGATATTAATATTTTCTAAGTAAAATAAAACTGTTAGCAAACTGCTTATCCACTAGAGAGCCTGTGTTATAGAATGTGTAAAAGTAAGTTGGCCTGACGTTTCGATCCTAACAGGATCTTCTCCAGAGACCATTTAGTCTCTGGAGAAGATCCTGCTAGGATCGAAACGTCAGGCCAACTTACTTTTACACATTAATATTTTCTGTTAGATACATGATATCATGTAGGCAGGTGAACCCTTAGTAACAAGGGGCATCTGTATAATGCTTGATAAATGTGGTTAATCATAGAGGTTTGGCAATGTATTTTACCTAACATCTTTTGTACTGAATTTGGATTAATGCAAAGGGTGATTCAGTAACAACTGCAACATATTAGCAAGAAAACCAACGTACTACTTTTGTCGATTTGACAAGTTACGACAATATTACATCTTGGCGAAATGATCAACTTATCGACTTGCTGCATCGCACGTAACTTGACTAACATGACATGAAGTTTGATGATCATTTTCACTAGTAGATAATATATTAGATATCGTAGTTTGTGACGTGTTGTCAAGTAATGAGCAATTAACAACTCAACAATTTGATCATTTTCGTCAAGATGCCATGTTAGCGTAACTCAACAATATTAAGAAAAATACAAATTCGTGATGTTGCGTTATGCTAACACGCTAAATCTCCAGCTCATATGTCCATTTAGAACCACCGAACATTCCATATGTTGTTATTGTTAATATAGTATTATAGAATTGACGTTATATGTTTTGACTGGAATAGCATCTTGCTTTCCTTTCAGGGTCGCCTTTCTTAATGAGCCCAAACATGCAATCTTCTTATTTTCTGGGCCAATGTGTGATGTGTCCTCCTGGGGATCCAGGACCCAGGGGAACGCCTGGTCCTCAAGGGATGCCTGGTCGTGATGGCCGTGACCAGATCATACTCGGCCCCATTGCAGGTATAGGCCATTATTACGTTATGTAATTAGCCTCTTAAAATAGTTTTGCGTCTAAGCATTCGCTTGTTTCAGATGTCATCGCATAATTGTTAGTGTGATGCTTCCTTCTGAACAAGAAATTTGCCTTGAGAGGGCTCATTGCTAGGTTATTGTTTTCAGCAGCTTTTTATTTTACTCGCTTAACATATTCCTTTAAAATTGTAGAGATATAACACTCCATATAGAACATTGGGGAGGGTTGACATATTGGTTAAAGATAAAATACTAACATCTTCAAAGGACACTCTTTTTGCCAAGCTTATAGTTTTAAATACACAATTTTGTTTTCGACAATTTTTTATTCATTGGTGATTAGTTTGTTACTTGTATTATTGTTTTAATAAATGTTTCAAATCTTGAAAAAGGCACCATGGTTTTCAGTCAATCATTAAAAGTGTAAGTTAACATGACTCACCACATATTCATTGCAGATGTACCTAGCCCAGTCTACTTTGCATATAGGAATCGGGGAGCTGTCAAGATTCATTACCAGCAAATTGTACTCTTCTTGATGTGAAAACTTACTTCGTTGCAGTAGTCAGGTGAAAGAGTCTGTTGGAATATGAAATGTTGTCCTGGAATGCGGACCAGTTCATGTTGATTAACTATGTTTTTAAAGTTCCAACGTTTCTAGTACAAAACGGAAGTCCATTGTAGTCTGCTCTGTGCAACTGGTATACTTAACTGGAAATCCATTAAGATGATCGATTAAGATGATCGTGGAGATTAATTATTTATCATTTGGCCTTGCATCAACAGCGGCATATGTCATTTAATCAATTGGATACTAGCTCATGGGTTCACTAATGGATAGTTTGTATGAAAACAACGAATGACTCTTGACCAACAGATTAGACTAGATAATGTTATCCATTAATTGTTTTTCTTATTAAAACTCGAGTTACAATTCATGAACCCTACCATACCATTTGATAATAATATTGATTGATTTTTTATTACTTTTAGATCATGTTCTTCAGAATCCTCCTGACACACCTGTCACTCCTGCCGAATCAAGTACATCCTCTGCGGCTGGAGTTATTTACACTCGATGGGGCAAAACATCTTGTCCCAGCACATCTCAACTGGTATATCAAGGTGAGCCTGGATATCTAGACAATGGTATGTGACAAAATGTGATGTAATAAAACATGTACATTTAAAGGACGACATTACAAGATCGACTGATGGGTTTATATGAACTAAAATTGTAAACCAGTAACACAAGAAGCACCCTCAATCTGCCAAATGTTTATCCAGCAGAGTTTATACGATTATTTGGTCACATGTAAAAGTATCGGAGGCTAGGACTGAACGTCTGTATGATAATGACTGATTGGACCAATCTGTATGATTTTGATTGAGTGGATCATGTTGTATCGTTCTGACTGGTTCGACCAATCTCTATGTTGTTCATGTAGAGCACTTATTTTCTATATTTTTTAAGCCTATGTATCTTAAGAAAGATTCCAGTTCTACTTAGTCATGGTTAGGTTGTGCTAAAATTAGATCGTTCTGATAGTTGAAAAATCAAAATTATTTTAGCTTCACCAAGAGTAATTGAATAGGTTTCACGGTTTTTGCATTAATAACCTAATTGGGTTTGCTTACTTAAATTATTTAACTAATTTTCAGTACTGATTGATGCAAATAAATGTACATCTTTAAAAAAGCATGACGATTCTTCAGCATTGATTCTCTAGATCTTGTACATGAAGACTGGTAATTACTGTCCACAATACTAGATCTAGTATAATTACTCTCTTCTTTCTACAGTGCAATTACAACCATTTTTTACACTGGTTAAATATTGTTTTCAAGCTTTCTAAAACCAAGCTAATTTTATTATTTTGTTCACTCATTGTAGGTGTAATGGGTAGTGGTAATAACCATGTCCAGAAAGGATCTGGGGTAAATTTTCTTTGCTTGCCCCTGGAACCAACTTTCGCTGACCCCCCAAACCATGGTGGTGGTGCTAGTATATATGGTGTTGAATATGAGAATAACCTTCCAACATCAACGAATATCGTTCAAAGTGAAGCTCCTTGTGCTGTGTGTCTGTCTCCAGGCAAGCATTCTGTTGTAACAATCCCTGGAACCAACACCTGCTTAGGAAGCCAAGGTAAGGATGATGTTGAGACATTTGCAAAAGGGATAGGATCAATCGAGTATGGAACATTCTGGAAAGAAAAGAAAAGGGAAACAAATACAAATATCCAAGATGAAAGGATGATAGGGTGTATACAAAGTACAACATTTAGGAACTGAAGATATCCAAATTGTCCAGCTCAGAGCATTTTTTGGAAGAGGTTAATAATTCCAGGTAACAGTTTAAAAAAAACCTTCAAGGTCAAAATAGATAACTTTCAAGATAAGATACATCTAACTTTCTACAGGCAATGTCTACACATCGACTTTGACAGTCTAAATTTCGAGAAGAGGCAGTAGAACTATTAAGATAAAACGTCAAACGTTTTATTATAAAACGGCCAAACTTCGAAAAAGAAGGCGACATTAGAAGATAGCATTACAAGAGATTACAAGTTCAAATTTCAAATGTTCCATTTGAGCCACTGTAGTATCTAGCATACTAAATGTCCTCTGGGGTAGACCTGCAGACAACATTGGGTGGGGTTGGGTAGTGGTTGTTTTTGTCCCGGTCTTTTTTATTTAAAATAACCAATGCAACTAGATGTGGTGAAGTAGTGGTAGTATAGTGGTGATCAGACCAGCAGGGTAGGTAAGTGTGGGGGATGGGGAGGGAGGGCGGGTTTGTAGAAGTGCGTCTATATATATATATATATATATTTATATATGGCTTTGTTTTGTAATTTGCTTTGTTACAGAGTGGATCCTGGAATACCAAGGCTACATGATGTCTTCTCATTATTCTCACTACAAATCAGAGTTTGTTTGCTTCGATCAAACTGCCGAGGGGATTCCCCGTACAAACCACAACAACAATGAAGCATTACTCTATATCGCTGATGCTAAGTGCAGTGCAGGTGGAGGTGGTCTCCCTTGCCCTCCTTATGTAGATGATTATGATATTCTCTGTGTTGTTTGTACGTTATGATTTATCAGATAACACCATGAATAGACAGTATTTGAAAGATGCATTTTACTGTTATATTCTTATGGTTACACAGGAACCTCTTCAGCTACCCTTCTCATTTTGTTCTAGGAGTTAACGATCAATAAGGAAATGGACATGAAAAACATAAATGAAACATGCCCTCATGTCTATAGCTTTTTATTTGGCATCATTATGATTCTTTATTCTATTAGTGTTTTTGTTTTGGTCATTTTGCTTTGTTTGGGAAGGGGCATTTGGTCTAGTGGTTTTCACATGGATTTGTGATCTAAGATCATTGATGGACATTGAGAGCACTGATCGGACCATTTCACTGTTTCCTTTGGTATGACACTTGATGTCAAAATGCCTCTCCTCACTCTGGTGTATAAATGGGGACCTGCAAGGTAACTTGTAAACATAGCTGTGTTCTCCATGGTACGTGTAAAAATGTGGCACTGATTTAACTTTAAATTTTTGTTTCGTCTTATTTGCTTTATCTTTACCAATCTGATATTGATGAAGATTTTGTTTTACAGATGTTTCATAGTGTAATTTAATAATAAATGTTCATCAAATTGGTTGGTATATGACCCCTGATAGAACTAACTGTAGTTTGTCTGTATTTATTATTTTGTCTCCAAGATACTTCTGAGGTTTGTAATGATCATGCTATCATGACATCCCTTTAAAGAAATATATCTTGTCTAATTTCTTTATCAAGTTGATCTTGAGATCCTTTAAAACTGGATTCTCAACAGCTGATGATTGTATCTCATAGGTTCGTAAATAACAAAGTAAACCTTGAGTTGATTGTCTCATTCCACGGTAAGTAATTATAACCAACCCTGGGAGATCCACTATAGTAAATTATCGTTACTCCTTTGTGACATGCAATGGAAAAGTATAGTTGTACACCACTGATTCGTTTAATGTGACAGCTACCATACTTGGTATAAGTATTTCGAAAATGTTAAGAATGAGTATTCTCATTGGTCTTGACCATAGATACTGGGTTTCCACCAATCACAAACAAAGTATTCGAAATGCTGAATGATTATTGGCTATCTCCATGATGGTGTCTACTGCATTATGTCAGCCAGAAGTTACTATACATGTGTGTTTCGTCAGATGCTTTCAAGAAAATGTAACTTGCAATACAAACCCAAAACAAGTACCTGCTTCTCTTGATGCTACTTGAAATGCGTTCTCCGTGGATATAAACAAGTTTTTGTTGGAATAAAATGTTCGGGAAAACAATATTATTAATGTCTGTGGTGATTCTTGGCTGCAGAGGACTTTCGTCTGGCGGTGATAAGCATGACAATGAAGTCATTAGTGGGGTGAGTTCATCATCTGTGTGCAGTTGTTTTGGATGTGTTTATGTTTTCATGCAGTAAACGAAGGTGGTTGCTTACCAACATACACTTATTTCCTCACAGTTGTCAGACTGCTTAATTGTCTGGTCTGGTGCATATCATGTTCCCCTCAGCAAGTTAATACGCTTGCAAAGGAAAGCATTTCATCATATTTACCTTGCTAAACATATTGATTTTACTAGTAACTTGTTTTCTTCTCTAAAACCTACTCAAGCTTGTTGATCTCATACATATGCAGACAGCTACCGTCGCTTACCGCAGTGGTCATAATCTACTCCCTGCAAATTTCAAAAATGTTTTAACCTACAATTACGATATACACAGATAAAGCAATAGGTCTGCTGATACTCTGAACACGTCACGTTGTGGAACGAGTCAGTGTCAAAATATATCTGTGAAATCGTGCAACAAACCCCAGTTTCTTTGAAAATGAATGTGTCTGTTTCAGTTCGGTTAGCCAATATTTTCCAAATTTCCCCCTACCAAGAACCTAGCTTGTTGTTCACTTGATGCCAACAATGGTAAAAACTTAGTAATCTTTCTGTGTAGTTTTAAGTATTTTGTACGAAGATCTAGAGAGTACATGGAAAAAAATTATCACGTACGTACGTAATATTTATTACGTACGTACGAGATAATTTTACGTTCTATACCGAAGATAGTAAGAAGTGGCGGTACGTGGTACGTACATACTGTAACATATTTGTCTACATGCAAGATACGTACACCTCAGAAGTCCAGCTTATAGTTAACTAAAAAATGCCGGAGACAGACAAGGTACGTTCGTTCGACTAACACCACAGGTATGTCTGTGCTTAGGCTTGCCACAATATAAATATGGCCACATCCACAATGTCTGAATGCTTCCTGCGATACAAGTGAAGGCTCCTCAGAATGCGTCTGATATGTCTTTCGCTAACTATCATCCGATGCTTGTCAAGTAAAAAAAGATTTCCTTCTGGCTAAACCCTAAATTAAAGTACATTCGAACAAGTTCACCCCTCTACATCTTTGATATGAAGATGTATCCCGCAGTTTATAACGTAGGCTCGCTTACGTTAGACAAGTGTTAACATAGGCTATATCACTTAATAAAAACACGTACGTATACGTAGGCCTTAATTCGTTATAATTATTAAATAGGTACGTGATAATCACTACATAAGTACGTAGTAATGATGACGTACGTACGTAATTACACTACGTACGTACGTACGAAGTAATTATCACGTACGTACGTAAAACATATCTTGTACGTACGTGATGTTATTACGTACGTACGTAGTATTAACACGTACGTACGTAATAATTTGTTTTTTAACCATGTCCTCTCTAGATCTTTGTAATTTTGCATACATATTCTCATATAAAACGTAAGAAGTAATCACTAAACCGTTTTGGCTTTCTCGTTATTAGCGTTCATTTACACGCGATTTCAAGGAGTCAGCTTCACGTTCAGCCCCGGGGTTTCTGCTTCCAGTTATTCTGCTTTTGGCATTGGATTCTTATGATAATTGGATTATTTATAAATATGAAAATACGTAAGGCGCTCTAAACGTTTGGCATCATTTGGCGATGATCATCCTTAAAACATATATAGAATCACCAAAACATCGAAAGACCCTCAAAGTTCTACCCTCCCTTTAAACGGACATTGTGGGTTCTATACCCTCGACGTCAAGTTAGGGGACGACGAAGGCTAAACATCCATTTCAGGTCCCCGGATATCCTTGAGAAAATATGGTCACCTTATCTTTGGCGTCCTTTCGTTTGCAGGAAGATTCTCTCCGAGTACGCAGAAACACTGATCCGAATGGTCAAACGCCGCAACTGTCCCAACAAGATACAGCAGGTTAGATGATACCTGGAGCGTTGATAATTTGTTGTTTATGTAATTGTTATTATATTATGTTTACATATTTAAATTATTCGCCTTAACCAAAGATATTGTGGTTAGTTCTTTCAGGAAAGGATATGGTCGCATAAATTTAACAGGTACTTCCTGTGTATAGTTATTCTACTTCATTCTTACCTATATTTTGTAAATGGTCAAAAGTCATGGCAAAGAAACTTGACTGAAAATATCTCAACTGACACGAAATTGAGATGTGATATATTTATAGAAGATAAGCTGTTTGATATATTTTCAACAATTAGGAAACTTTAAGTAAACAATAGAGATATCAGGTTCATTTTTGTCGCGTGAATCACGACATGTTAGGAAATTTAAAGACAGATTTGGTTTACGTGTTTGACTAGACATAGTTACCGCTTTTCATGCTACTCAATATTGGTAAATTTTATAATCTACTTTCAAAACCAGCAGAAACAGAAATGGTAACTCAAACATAATGAAGACCATGCCACCGTCACGTGGTTCTCTTTTCCATTTTTTCTATATTTGTGGATGCAAACCTCAAGCGTTCCGCTTGCTTTTAGCAGATACTACATTATCTTTAGGAATCGTTCTCAAGTTTGATTTGTCCGCTGTATTTTAAAGCCATTAATGGAGTATAGCTTTCAATCAAAAGAAATTCATGAAATATATGTTTATTGAAAATTTATAGGACTTCAAAGAATACCACGTGTCATAAAGTACAGAAGATAAGAAGGTTCGTGTACTAACAAAGCTGCTTTACATATTTGCAAATTCTGTATCAATTGGTTGCCATTTTACTGCATAGCATGTTGCTATGCGATACCAAATGGAGTATCACCCTGGTGTTTGTTAACCTTAACGTGTTTAATATAATCATCGATTGTTTTCACGCTTGACGTAGGATCTCCATTCTTCATGAGCCCAAACATGCAAGCTTCTTATTTTCTGGGTCAATGTGTGATGTGTCCTCCTGGGGATCCAGGACCCAGGGGTGCACCTGGTCCCCAAGGGATGCCTGGTCGTGATGGAAGAGATCAACTCATTCTAGGGCCTATAGAAGGTATTGATCTTTAGTTTATTCATGTTTGGTAATGATTATTTATATGTAAATGATATCAAAATTAACATAAAAGATTGCGTTACTCTTTCATTGATTTATTTTTTCATTCATTATTGCTTTAATTAAATAATATGAAATTAATGAAGAAATATAAAAATTAAGAAAGAATGATACATATAGGAAATATTCTTTTTCAATTAACCTAAAGGTTTTGACAAGCACATCAACAAATTATGTTTCTCTGATCAAAAGCTACATATGTTAAGATAAAAAGACAAAAATACTGGTAAAAAATGTGTAAACACACACATACATACATAATATAACAGAAGAAAGATGTGCATAGAAAAAACACTTTTGCCATTGAGTTTTTTATTTGATTTTGTTTCTTCCTAAAATTCAACTGAATGTAAAACTGGACAAATTATGCAGTTGCAGCAAATGGATTTTTATTAATGGTAGTCTTGTATGATGAGATCACTACCTCGTAATTTAACACCGATTACACTTGTTAACAATCCGCAATGGAAAGATGAGACATCTTTATTGAGTAAGAAAGTTTAAAGATCAATCCGTTTAGTTGAATTAATGTTTAGTTGCAGTCTTCTTTTCAAATCGTTCACAGATTGCTTAATATTTTGAGTATGATGATTATTTTAATTTAATTCTCTGTAAAATGATCATCATAAAATTAAAATAATAATATTGTTTGATTGATTGATTTGTTTCTCATTATCTAATTTTAGATCATGTTCTCCAGAGTTCTGAAGACACAGCTATCCCTGCTCCAGAATCAAGTTCATCCTCTGCTTCTGCTGGAGGTGTTGTTTACACTCGCTGGGGTAAAACATCTTGTCCCAGCACATCTCAGCTGATATATGAAGGTAAGGGAGATATAATTAATAACAGTGACTTATTCTGTTATATTTGCCAATTTCAATAAATTTCCAATAGATTTATAGCTGCTTCTGTTTACAGAAGTTAACAAATAACATTTCATTGATAGTTATGGGATGAGTGTATCTTGATACTGTAATCCATGCTATAGTGGGTTATTACTAATCCAAGAGAAGTTAGAGAAAGGTCCAGTCCACTCTCATTTTAAAGTTTATTAAGAATTATTAGGAATCCTTTTTGTGACGTATCTTTCAGTAAAATAACCAGATGTTCCCGATTTCATGTTCCTATATCTCATGTTCTATCCTCGAATTAAGAACGACCACGGAATTGTCCCTGGACTTCAGGTTCTGTAACGGATCATTACAAATGTCCCTGGACGATTCCAAACTTTGTAAAAGCTACCCAGTATAATTTAAATTTGGACTAAAAGCCTGTTTCTGGAGGATGTAATACAGAAACGTTGTAATTTTGACCTTCATCCTTGAACCATAGCACCACCAGACATTCAGGGTCCCTGGAAATCTCAACTATACAATAACACATATAGTGTAGATACCCCACCTATTAAAGTCAACGTGGAGGTCAACATCAATATCATGTCCCGAATTTCCTGAAAACGAAATTAAGAAGATGATTATAACTTAGTACCTTATTAATTTAATGCCATGTGTCTGCTAGAAAAGATTTTCAATTACCTCATACAACCCATTTAAAATGGAGCTCCATGCATTCTCAATCATGCAGAAAGAATTTGTTTGCGTCAGTGATGCATTTCCCCTGATAAAGTAGTGTCATATGTTTACAAATATAATTGGTCTCCTAACAGGGCTTAATTTTTGTTCTTAAATTACTAATTGAGTAATAAGTAAAATTGGACCACAAAATTCATTGTATATAGCAAATGACAGTTTTTGTAATGTATAATGCACCCTATGCAGTCCAAGGATTGATAAATTGCCATTGCGCCTCGGTGTGGATCTTTGTAGTGATCAAATAACCTGCACACTGTGGGAGTGGGAAATCTTGAAAACGAGCTAAGAGCTAAGGAATCTCCTATTTATAGATTGAATATGTGTATTTGAGTGCACCACGTGACATCAGCTCACAAAGGGGCTGCATTGGCTGGCAGAAAGGTACAAATACAAAAATATTCAACACATTGACAAAGAATACCATAGATAAGCAGTTTAAGTGAGTTAAATGTGTACATTAATCCATTGTTGCGTGTGCGTGTGATTAGGTTAAGGGTGCTATGGTTATTCTTTGGGGATAATTGTTCGGAAAAGGCAGAGCAAAAAACCTTCTCTGTTATGTCCCTGGTTTGGAAGAAAAGATCATGGCAAAAACGTGTGAAGAGGCTTAACAGAACTCAAGATAAAACAAAACACAGATTAAGCAGTTTTCATAACAAAACACTGTAGAGAGTTAGTTGATGACATATCAACAAGGTATAAGCCATACAATTTTTCGTGCTCTAAGAGAAGAAGTTGAACATGGTATCCAGACCATTGGTTGATATGGGTGTTGTATGTAAAGTAGGGATGAATATTCATTTCCATTAAAGATGTTGGGTGAAACACTAACTTAGCAACTGCTGGCGCTACTGGAGACATTTTTGCCTTAAGAGCTGAACAGTTTTATTTATTTCTAAAGATAGATCGATATAACAGTTAGAGGGTCTTACGTTTCGACCCCAGCTAGATCTTCTTCCGTTAGTGTCTGAGGAAGATCCTGCTAGTATCGAAAAGTCAGGCCCTTTAACATTTACAATATTTACCTACACATGCTATTTTGAAGTAGATAATCAGTTTGCGAACACTTTTTTCTCTTTTTAAAGATAGATCTATAAGTAGAGAGCATTGTCAGATCCCATTGGAAGAAAGATAAACACAATTCGACCGGGCGCTGAGACATTGATTTCACTAAGGATCGAGGGGCTGTATATATTTAAAATCATGCATTTATTAAGTAAATTCAGCAGCTGAGATGATTCTTCAAAAGTCTTACGTTACAACTATTACTATTTTAAAGTTGATTGCTGATTATGTGGTAAAAACTTCAACGCGGGACGCGTATGTAATAGCATCATAAGGAGTAACCGTAGGAACATGCCTTGGGTTAATTATTAATACCAGATTGATTTCTTATCAATGTTAAACTAGAATATAGGTCATTAAAGTACTAAACGTTAACTGAGCAGCCATTACTTGGGCACTGTTTTCACTTGTTACAGGTGTAATGGGCAGTGGTAATAACTTTAATCAACAAGGATCTGGGGTAAACTTTCTCTGCTTACCACTGGAACCAACTTTTGCCAATCCCCCAAGCCATGGAGGTGGTGCCTTTGTATATGGTGTTGAGTATGACAACACCCTGTCCACATCCAGGGATATCCATGAAAGTGAAGTTCCTTGTGCTGTGTGTCTATCTCCAACTAAGAAAACTGTCCTTACAATCCCTGGAACCAATGCCTGCTTAGGAAGCCAAGGTAAGCGACAACAGTTTGAATATTGATAGAAAGAGAGTCATTTTAAAGGATGAATTTATGCAGGCGCATAACCAAATTTGTTACAGTATAGACCATTACAAACTTTACTTCCATAAGGTTCAGGTTACTTTTTTTTAAATTGTAGTATTTAAAGGGTTAAAAAAGTTTACGGTTAAAGCCTATATAATACAAAGCAATTTCAAAGCAATCCATTGATCCATTCCCCATTTTGATGCGTGTTTCCATTGAACTTTTGACATTTTATTTGGATAAAACATTGAACAATAATTTGTGATATCATGCACTCGAAAGCACACCAAACTGTCCTCCTGCTCCTGCTCCTGCTCCTGCCCCTGCTCCTGCTCCTGCTCCTGCTCCTGCTCCTGCTCCTTCTCCTTCTCCTTCTCCTTCTCCTTCTCCTTCTCCTTCTCCTTCTCCTTCTCCTTCTCCTTCTCCTTCTCCTTCTCCTTCTCCTTCTCTTTCTCTTTCTCTTTCTCTTTCTCTTTCTCTTTCTCCTTCTTCAAAGACCAGTTTTGACAGTTTACGTATTTCAATGGTGAATGTCTTGAACATTGGAATAGATGTAGGAAAATTGTCGAGACTCATTTGGCCTAAAATTTTACCCATTTCTGGAGCTAATGAACCATTCAGCTTCCTCACGTGGAGAAGTTTATGGACTCATATACCAATGTGTGTAGAACTGCAGCTTTAACATGACTAATATTACATATAAAGAGCGAATGTGTTACATTTTAATGTTGTAACTAAGACCAACATCTGAAGATCCGGGACGTAGACCAAGACTTCTAGCGTATTGGTTTCGTGAAATACCACACTCATACAACGTGTATGTACCAATGATTTTATGTTAAGCACCAAAGGTGCTAAGTGCATACATACCAAGTTACAGCAAGATGTTCATGCTTTTATTTTCAGACATAGTCGTTGTAGCACATACCTAAAAAGGTGTTATATCGACCATCATGTACATTTGGCTGCATTTCTTTTAAAAAAAAAAAAGACCGGATGTCATAATGATTGAATAGCAGTCACCCCATTCTAAATTAAACAGTGACTCTCTAGAAAATAAAACTAGTTACGAACTTAATATTGTCATTGATAATATATCGTTTAATGAATGTACATCTAAAGGTCAAATGGATCCAAAAAATGTTTAAAAACAAACAAGTTGGAAATTATCACTTTAGGACTTGATAATAATAATAACTGATTTGAAGGTGTTGTGTATATTGATAGGAGTTGCCCTCAAGCTTACAACGCTTCTAAAAGAATGCTGAGATACTTCTGGACCAGGAGGAAAAACATTAACTGGTGCATCTGTCATCACTTCAAAGTAATTATGACCACAATTACACGAAGCCTTTTACACTTTTTCCATAAGAACTTAGTTGACTTGGTTGTATAACTTTACTTTAACTTAACCATTACAATGCAGAGCTTCCCCATCTTTTTAGGCAACTATCATCTTTAAGAGGGGCTTCCGACACACGTGTTTCACAAAGATGGCCTTTTAATGTCGTGATTGACCATGTGACATTTCGCATTCCTCATGTTAATTAGTGTGACATTTTGGTATGCTCGTAATGGCAAGAAAATACAGCTTTCCTTTTGGTTTCAATGATTTTTGAGCTCTGACATTAGACCCCGTCATGACATCACTCTATCAGGATATACTTGCAATTACAAATCAAGTAACTTTGATAAATGCTTGTATAAATTCCAGATGTGTAAATTGTGCAAAGTTTGTCACCAGCATTTTATAGTGTTTACTCTGGTATGAGTGAGTCCCTTCTGTCAAATTAAATTAGTTTTAATAAGCTATTCTTTTTTAAGTGTATCATGTTTTGTTTTTTGTCACCGCACATTTGAAAAAAAATGTTCCAGAAAATTTCTCAATGATGGATGATGAATTTGAAGAAAAAAAATCTCAAACGTGTGTTTTCTCACAGATTGGACTTTGGAATACCAAGGCTACATGATGTCATCTCACTATAACTTCCACAAATCAGAGTTTGTTTGCGTTGATCAAAGAGCTGAAGGGATTCCTCGTACACGACACGACAACGATGAATCAATCATCTATGTTGCTGATGCTAAGTGTAGTGCTGGAGGCGGTGGTCTACCTTGCCCCCCTTACGTGGATAATTACGATTTGCTGTGTGCCGTTTGTACTCTATGAATGTTGAGTGAGCAACAAGAACGGACTTAACAAACATCTGAAAGATACATTTGTATACATTTTTATAGTGTCACTCTAAAGGTTACGCATAGTTTCCTCATCTGGGTCTTCTCAACTTTTTGCAAGGTGTGAGAGGTAAAACAAAATGGCTGTTTACAGTTTTATCAACTCGTTTGACATCATAAACTGTTGCTTTTTTTGTTTAGTGCTTAAAATTTTTCTCGAATCGGAGCCGCACTCAACTTGGTTTCACTCCCACGTGGGCAGGATCCAGTGTAAAACCCCGCTGTATTCTCATCCCTGTGTACATTTACTTACATTATAACGGTCTATCCTAAAGTACTACTTAGTTTCGGCCACACAATACTATCATATCATCATATATCTTCTAAGTCTGTCTATCTGACGTAGGAGTACCCTCATAGTACCTGCATCTCATCATCCACCACCGTATTAGTACCTCCACACGTCGCTCCTGCATCATTATTGAATTCCTCTTTTTTTTGTGAACCCATCTCACCGGAAGGAAAATGATGTATGTTTATGGTAGCCATTGTATGTTCAAATAATGTTACGTCTTAAGAATCAGTGAGGTAACCGTCTTTTACCAACCATTGAAATAGAAAATGACAGAAGAAAAAAAACTGATCTAACAATGTGATCGCTGTTGTAATTTAGGAAGTGCAACAAACATGGAGAGGAACACATGAATGCCGCTGTGACTACTCCTTCAATCACTTCTCTCCTCCCATTACCCTCTCCTTGCAGTAACCCCCACCCCCCTCCTCCGGCCTCACGACCCTGGGTTTTCTTGTATATAACAGAAGAAATATAAAAGAAGAAATATCAGACAATTTCTACACGGCCCCCTCTATCCATTTACACAAACTGACATATGTTTGTTCATCACCCTGCTTCAAAGTTCAAAGTTATCTAGTCCCAGAAACAGTGGCGTAGGAAGGTACTTTTGAGTGGGGGGGGGGGGCTGAAGACTGATGGCCGGCCTGGGGAGGGGTCTAAGGAATTGGATT
>KN884338.1:2813-17574 GCA_000934455.1 Apostichopus parvimensis
ACATCCAAGAAAGCTTTCATCAGGGTCCGGGATTTACGCTACTTGGAACTCATTCATAACATTGAGGTAGGCCTGAAAGTATGGAAAGGAGGTGTAGTAAGGACCTGCACAAGAAGAGACTTAAATAATGTCACAATGTAAACATTCAAAGGAGAGGATGTCTTAAATTGCAGGAGAAAGACTGTGATGGCGCCCTCAATGTGGTTAAGTTCAAACTTAGTCCAAGATTATAACTATTATGTTTTGAGGCAAAGCAGTGGGAAATATGGATATCTGAATAGCTAGTGTGATGGATCATGGGATTGGTATTCATGAGGTCATTAGTTTTGATTCCCAGTCTGGTGTCTGTTACAGATATTCTTGTACACGGGTCAATCTATGCCAAAGCAACAGACGCCTCCAGGAGACTTTTAGATCTGGCTGATATATATATGCTGTGTTCCCAGATGTCTCAAAGGAAGAAAACGGGCACAAAAATTAATGTCTTAAACCTTTTTGGTTGCTAGGATACGGCCACACATAGCAACCAAAATTAAGCATACTCTGAATTAACTCACATCAGATAATACAAGCAATGATCACAATTTCATTGCCCCATTTATGACTGAATCGCAAAGTTTAGAAAGATAAACCATTCCGTGTTTCCACCTATAGGCTCATTATTTAAATTAGTCATTGAAACTAACGTGACCTTTGTAAATGTCCTCACTTTTTTGGTGAAATAGTTTGCAAGTCACATATTTCTTTGACAACATGAAGTTCATAATCAAGTATAGCATTATGCTGACTGTAAATGGAAACATTAGGGCATTACTTTCGGATATCTTTTCAGATATATGTGCAAAGTTTCTCCTTAATGTTTAATGTTAACCCTAATCTCACATCAATGTTCATACAAATGTGATGCATGCCCCATAAGATAAAGTCTAGCATTATCAATTTTGGTTTTTTATCCTTGTCAAAGTATATTAAAATATAATCAATTTAAAGTCTCAATAGGTGTTTGCTGATAAATTTCGGAAAACAAACTTCCGAAGCAGATTCAATGTTTCTTATGCTAAATGCACTCTGACCAGGTGGGTTTAATGGAGAAAAGCTGTCGCAATCGAAAGAAAGAAATTTATTTTCTGTTGCCCTTATGATGCGAACGATTTACCGTAAATTCACTGCGACCGCCCATATCAGCAGGTTCATTACACAAATGTTACCTATATATACTTGTATCATCCACTCGTAAGTCCTATGCCTAACGGTCATAAACAAAACAGACAGATTTGATTGGCGCATGATCTGTTGGTGCCGGCTTGCAAATTTTGTGTGAAGTTTGTAGAATCTACGGACTGGTTTAAAAATCTGGCGAATTGCATTCAGCTCAAAATATTTAACAACAGATAACTCAATTAAAATATTGTTTATCAATATGAAAATTGCATAGAACGGTGTTATTTTCACTGAGCTTTTAGGGCAGTAAGCTGGAAAGATCGAAGTTAAAATTTGGCAAACACACATTGAGACTTTAAGACAAAATGAAAACATGCTGTTGCCTTTTCTGTTTTTAAAATTTATTTTGTCACAACTACTTTTACAGGAGAGGAAGCGCCGTGGTGAGTTAGACGACCAGTTATTCCTGGCAGACGTCTTCGCCTACCAGGGCAAGTTTGGCGAAGCAGCTAAGCTGTACAAGAGGGCAGGACACGAACAGAAGGCCATGAACATGTACACCGATCTCTGCATGTTTGACCAGGCCAAAGATTTCATCGGTAGCGGAGATCCGCAGGATAAGAAACTACTGATAACAAAGCAGGCCGATTGGGCCAAAAATATCAATGAACCGAGAGCTGCCGCAGAGATGTACCTGTCCGCTGGAGAACACCTTAAAGCCGTAGAGATTATCGGTGACAATGGCTGGGCTGATATGTGAGTATTGTTTGGTTTTATTGTCTTCTATGTATTTTAAAAACTTTCAAAGAGCAAACAAATTAATGGCCAGAATCAATTGCCCCAGAGATACAATTCCTGTTTGCTACCCGTTTGAGTTATCCATCCGCCTTGCTTTGATAATCTTCGGGGAAGGGAGGTCATAGGTCACTGGTTTGAATTGCTTTAGAAGCAATTAAATTTCTTCGCTCAAATTTGATTGAAACTTTACCGTCAGTTTCTGTTTTCTCATTTACGTGTACTATAATTTGTTTACTCGGTAAGTCAAATCAATACCTACTTTTGATTAAATGGATATCCTTGTTATATTCGTTGGTATCAGTGCATTTGTTGCACATTACTGGCAATGCCTTCCTTGTTTCTAAAACTTCATTCAAATGTCTTATTCAAATTTATGGCTGATATGTATTATATATTTTTTATAATTTCACAGTCACTTTTCGTTGTACATTTATTTGTTATTATAATAGAGAATTTCTTATTTGTTATTATAACAGAGAATTTCTCATCTTTATTTTACTCCTCACAAGGCTCATTGACGTTGCTCGTAAGCTTGACAAGGCAGACAGGGAACCTCTGGGTAAATGTGCAGAGTACTTTAAGAGGATGGAGCAGTTTGCCTACGCTGCAGAGACTCTGACCAAGATGGGAGACACTCGCAACTTAATTCTCCTTCATGTGGAGTCCAGGAATTGGGAAGCAGCCTTCACCTTAGTAGAGAAGCATTCGGAATTCAAGGTATTTAACATGCGAATACAATTTAAAGTAATAGTCCAGTGGCAGACTATGTGGACCTAATATCAAAGACAAAATTTCTGTCACATTTAATCCTAGTTGAAAATCACAAATCAACCTCAAAGACATTTTTCAACTCAATTTCTGTGATGTCACTGTCACTTCTGTTGCAAAACACATTAAAACCCTGTAACACTGTAAAAATTCATACAGAAAGTTAATAGGGTATATATGAACGAAAACAGCTATTGACTAGCATAATATCCCTTTAATGGAAATCACTGGCAGTAAATGCTTGGCCTCTGTGTGTTTTTGGTTTGGTTTTGTATTTGATGTATGGAACTGTCTGTTTTTCAATGTTTACCCACATGCCAGTTCACATTTTAACAGCATAGTGATATGTCAGGTTAATAATGTGTTTGTCTGAAGTTTGAATTACGAGCGACATTCCAGTATTTTGAAATTAATTTCTAGGGATATTATTTAAGCCTTTACGTTCTTCTTCTTTTGTCCATAAGGATGACGTTTACGTACCTTATGCTCGATGGCTGGCTGAAAATGACAGATTTGAAGAAGCTCAAAAAGGTTGGTCCTCTCATCTCAAATTTATGGAAACAACTCAGTGTAGAGACGGTTATTCATGTATCTACAGCAAGGACATTCTTGATACTAGGCACTAAGTCGCTTTATTGGGTGAACAGTTACTGTTGAGTATAGTACTAAAGAGTACAGTGCGTGTATTCATACAAAGACGGACATATAAGGCTGTAAGTTCAATGAAGAACATGATGAGATAGGTCAGTCATTCATAGAGGGCATTGTGGTCAAGTGGGCAAGGCAGTGGACTTGTGATCTAAGGATTGCAGGTTCGAGTCATGGCCAGATCATTATGTTGTGTCCTTGGGCAAGGCACTTTATCTCCATTGCCTCTCTTCACCCAGGTGTATAAATGGGGACCTGTGAGATAAAACTGTCAGTAGGGCGCTGTTTAGCTGCTGCCATGTGAAGGGATTGTCTCTATGTTTGACAGGTTATCGTTCACCTGGGTAATATTATGATTGTAAAGCACTTAGAATGCATTTGCATATAGTTGCGTTATATAAATGAATATATTATTATGATTATTATTATGATGGGAGAACATGCATTCCATTGTAATTAATGGTATTTACAATACTGAAGCCGTACATAATTAGTTTATACAAAAACTTGTGCAAGCCTCAGATAATGCTGGGAGCTGAGAAAGCCTGGAATGGCGCTGATAGACGAAGCGTGAAGTTGCTTAACCGTTCTTTCAATTGCTTTATGTTTGTGTCTGAGAGTCCTTTAGTTACAAGCAATTTAGAGTTCTTAAATTGTCAATGTAAATTTCCGTTGACCCTGCTCCAAGGAGTGTCTGCTTTATGTTAATTAAGGCACTTCCCTTTCAAACAGTTTTCCAGGATTGACCGAGTGGTCGACTTTAAGAAGGGGTGCGTAGTTCCTTCCTTTAGCAATGAATTAAGGTGTAAATGTATCGTGGTCTTTTCCGTAAACCACGTCAATGAAGACTTTGAAGGATCCAAAGTTTGCATCATTCAAGTTTGCCATTCTTAAGGTCAAAGGCTATCCCATATAACTATTCCATCTCCTGTTAGGCTGAATACTGGAACACTGTAGAATTTAGCTGTTACCATTTATGTCAGCAAACGGTTTCAGTATAGAGTAACATGACCTGCATACAAGAAAGCTAATATAATAGAGCATATCGAGCACTGTTCTACATTGAATAGAATAGAGCATGATCTGTACTGATCTGACTTATTCCTAGCTTACCACAAGGCTGGACAACAGAGGGAGGCAGTTAGAGTACTGGAACAGCTGACGCACAATGCCGTCATGGAGAGCCGTTTTAATGATGCTGGTTACTATTTTTGGAATCTGTCTATGCAGTGCCTGGAGATTGCTGGAAGTAAGTTCTCTTTCATTTAGTAAGTCGCTTCCTTTTAGCTGTAAACGTTAGTCACAATGCTAATATAAATAACATGAATGTTGCATGTGAACTGCATAATAACATGTCAATGTTAAAGCTTGTGGCACATATTATCTTAACATGGATAAGATTGTCTCATCCACACTTTCCATTCAAATAAACATTCAGTGTTTTGACCATGGTTCCTCAAGCTCTTGTTACGTTGTGGTGATGAAGTTATCACAATGTACCTAATAGGAAACTAGATAGCAGATGGATAAATATTTAATCAAAGCAGTCTAGGCGGTCTTCAGAAAATGATTGCCTTTACAGCCAGTTGCAAGTTGAACTATACTTTATATCCTACTTCTGTACAGCCTGTGCAAGTCTACTTAGAAGGCACTCTAACATAGGATCACTCAGGGGCAGGTTGAACTACTGGCCTACAGCCATTGGCTACTACAAATAGATATGGGCACTACTGTTTGTGATCACATTATGAAATGTTAGCAAAACTAGCAAAGTTTCCTTTTGCATAAATTAACTCACATGGCATAATAGGTTTGGCATTTGACATAAGCTGCAGTTAATATTATATCTTCGTCATTCTTCAACAGAAAATGAAGAGAATAGTCGTGAGATGTTACAGAAGTTCCAGGAGTTCCAGTCTAAAGCTGAGGTTTATTATGTTTACCATACCATACAAAGGTACACTGATGAACCCTTCACCTCCCATCAGGCAGAGACACTCTTTAATATGGCCAAGTACCTCTGGCATGCCATCTTAAAAGAGGTTCCTCATGGAGTCAGTAAAGTGTATCCTTTTACATATACCCACCCACCCCACTGATGTATTGTGTGGTTGGTTAAAGTTGGAAGTGTCGTTGCGTAGAAATTAAAATTATGTAATTAATTTAATTTTCACAGCAGTACTTGAAACATTTTATTTTCTTCTTGAATAATAATTATTATTATACAGTAAGATGATTCACCTCATGATTGGATGCAATACATTAATGTGAAGAGCATTGTACTTCTATACACCAGATAATAATAGTATGTATTTCATTAATAAATGTATGTAACCATAGTCACAGATAATTTCATGAAACAAATGTACTTTTTGTTTTGAAAATATGGGAAGTATTTCTTTCTGTCAAACAGTTGGAACCAGCTGTTAATTAGCCACTCTAATTAAAGAAACAATGTCCAACATGTCACATCTTCAGCCCAACTCTTATATGCAAAGTGGGTTCCCTATGAATGCTGGAAGTGTTGCAAGCTTAGGCTTTTGTTTTAGGAGTAACTTTCTTGAGTTATTGAGGGTCTTTTATCAAAATAATGAAACCTGTGCTCTTGTAATTCCCTCGGCAGGGTGCCAACATGGGTCAGAGTTTCAGCAAGCATTTACTAAGTAAAGTTTTGGGTATAAATTTAAAAGTGGAAGGTTTACTTGAACAATTGTCACACATAATTGTCTACAAACTTATTTTTCAAATCTTTCATAAATGTGCCTCTAATTTCTCAGAGTTGTTTGTTTATTATTTTGTCTTCATATTACAGTTCATCTTCCTTAACTTATCTCAGTAACACTCTTTATGCTCTTGCTAAACAGAGCAGGATCTTACAGGCTTACAAACTGGCAAGGTTTGCCTTTGAGAAATTGCAATCCCTAAGAATACCACCGAGATTACAAGACACTGTTGATCTTGGAAGCATTACGATAAGATCGAAACCATTCCATGATGCCGAGGTAAAGTGTTTCAGAACTGCACACTCTATCAAGTGTGTGTCATTGTAAACTGTGTTCATGGAGTTACATCTATAATTAATGAATGGTTTCTGATTTCCTATTGGATCATGTTGCCTTCCATAGACAAATAGTCACTGATATTGCTGGTATCATATCTCCTAATGGTTAGGTATTCTTTGTACCTGTTTTAATCTCCCACATTTGCCATATATAAGTAAATTCCTGAAGGTGTGATGATTGTTAAAAAGTTATACAGAGGATATTAATTTTTATTATATATTGTATAATTTATTATACTATATTATATATTAAAATTATTAATAACCCAACCTTCCATATACAACCATTTATCACAACAATATGCTCTCATCTAAGCTTGTGCCACGTAGGTGGTTTTAAAATATTCACATATTTTCCTTTCTATAATGTTAAGTAATTGTCACTGATGTACTACCTCTGTACTGTATTCTTCATGTAATTCAATTAATTTTTAATTTTATTTCCATTCTTTATCATTTCTTTTGTCCCAACCAGGAGGTCCTACCAATGTGTTATAGATGTTCCACCACCAACCCTCTCCTCAATAACCAGGGCAATCAATGTACCAACTGCAGCCAACCATTTGTGCATTCATTTTCATCGTTTGGTACGTAATTAATCATCTCTAATTCATTTATAAATTACTTAATTAATCTATGAACTGTCACCAGTAGCACAACTATGTACAGTTCAAAGGACTTAAACATTCAGTATTTTCCCATTTCTCGACAGGGCTGTGTATGCAATGACATCATACATTACCAGCAAAGGTACCATACAGTACCTTGAATGTACAGATAATGAAACAATATAATACACCATCCATTAGAATCATATCAAACCTCTGTGCACCTTGTTGATAAGAACCAGTTGACCTTCTTGTGTATTTAAGGGGTCAGAGGTGGGAGGTGTTGCTGACTGCAAGATGCAAATGTATGTATGTATTTTAGATCCTCCTGCAAGCAGGAACTCGTGAAGAAGCCATCATTGGCTTATCAAAGCCGCAAGCTGACCGAAGTCAGTCTCTTAGAGTCATAGGTAACGTCCATGATTATGAATTGTCAATTGTCAACAACTCTGTAACTGGACGACATACATTAATCTTGGAGTGACTTGAACTCGGGACCTTATGATTACAAGGTACCGGCGTTAACCACTGAGCTAACACTCCACTGCAATAACACTCCACAAATTGGCATAAAGTGAGGAACTAGTGAACATTTGTTTGTCACTAATTAGGATTTGTGGTCATCTTAAGAATCATGATAATGATAGTGGTCATTACCTTGACCGTCACTCTCATCACTACTGTGGTAGGTCTGAATTGAATAGTTGTGCTGACATCATCCAGGCTTTAAGCAGTTTTAATCCACCCTCACTCCTCTGTGTTTCAGTATCGTTCATTATGTTAATGCAGCTAATGACATGGCATTTCCATTTTGTTATATCTTTTAGATGTTCTACCTCTGGTAGAGTTTGTCTTAGAGAACGGTCTCAGTGATGAGGAGGCAGTTCAACTGATCCAGATGGAACCACCCAAGAAGAGACAGAGGGATGAATGGAGGGAGCAGTCGTCTGGTAACATGCAATCCATGAGACTGGATGACTTTGGAGATGCAGGGGCTGACTTGCAGGAAGATCCATTCACTGCCAGTCTAATGAGTTTTGAGGTACGTTAGTGATCAGAAGAGATACTTAGAGGATGAAAGCTTGTAGGTATTGCCTCCAAATTTTAGCATGCCATTAAGAAAAGATTTCCAAAGATGTTCAAACAATGCCAAGACATTCTGAGTTCTCAAGGGTCACCATAATCATAGACTTGACTTATCAGCCATTTGTTCTAATCTCCTACAGTACACACCGAGATTTGAGGAAATTTTTTCAAAAGATGTTTAGACCCTTCGAACTATTCCAAGACATTGAGAGGTATAAAATATTATGAAATACTGTCTCAGTGAAGGAAGTCTTGCAGGGTGGCAGTAACATGCATGTTAATGGTTGAACACGAGTGACCCTTGATTGACATACTAGCATATTTTGTTGGGTTATTACTGATTGGCTAGTTGCAATATTTTCTGATGTCAGTTGTAATAGCTCAATCAGAAATAAAACAGCAAGGTTATTTAGCTGCTTATGTGTGATCCATTGCAGGTTGTCTTCACAATTGATGGTTTAAGGAAATATAATAAAAAAATTCAACGATCACCATACTCATAGACTTGATATATCAGCCGTTTTTCTAATCTCCTACAGTACGCATCAACATTTGTTCACACAATGCTTGCAATCCTTTAGATTTTATACAACCTTCAGTAAACCCATCGACACAAATTAGTCAACCTTCCTTATTCAGGATATTAAAATGCACTAGAAGAAGTGTCAGATTGTAAATAATTTGATCTAAGCCAAATCTTACGCAAGGTTTGCACAGAAAAGTCTAATAGGTTATAACATTATACCCCAGTGGTTTCATTGACTTATTTTGGTTCACATCGCAGCAAGGAAGTACGGAGTTTGTTCCTGTAGTGGTCAACCGTTCAGTTTTACAGAGTATGGAGAGAAGCCAGGTAGTGGTCAAGAAGTGGCCGTCTCCTCTCCGCTACCAATACTTCAAGTCTCTACTGGACGACGTTAACGTAACCGTTTGCCCTTCATGTAATCAGGTCGGTTCAAACTTGACATAAACCTTTTCAGGATGAAATATATCGTTTGTTTTTGTTTCCCAATATACTGCTTTATTTCTCAAAGAGACATGTTAACATTTGTTATGCCATTTACCAACAACATATTGATTAACACAGTATTGGTCCACAAGTTTGCATTTTGGCCCAAAAGTAACCAAAAACCATATTATTACCCCATATCAACCTTGGAATTTATTCATTCTCTTAGCTTCAAGGGAAAACTAATCATCAAATAATGACAAATTTGAGTCGATCGTCAGCATTTCCCAACCCAGACACCTATTCATAAAGTTAAAGACTCTATATAATAAATGAACATGTAATTTTCATAATGTTTGACTAGACTGATCAAGACAACCACTTCTTGAGATGTAGTGTTCACAAGGTGTTATGAATTCAACCTCTGTTGAGCTCAAATCATGTTTGACCCTAGCTCTGTCAAAAATTCTTTATTTGGTTTGTATTTTTCCCTTCCTCAGACCTTTCATGTTGAGGAATACGAATTGCTTGTCTTACAAAACAACCACTGTCCATTCTGCCGGAGAAATCCATCTGAGATCAAGGCGGACTAACCATTCATTGACTAACCATTCATTGAACTGGTAGTGTTTATAGTCAAGCTGTAGAGTAGACTGATGGGAGGCAATCTCAATTCATGCATGAAGGATTCTGTAGGGTTAGAATGTGTGGGTGGAGGTGGGGGGAGGAGAGGGAGGGGTAGGGCATTCCTCCCCCCCCAATCTATGGTAGGACAGCATGCAGGTGTAGCACAGGGGACAATGGTGTCCACTTTGAAACATGCTGATCTGATGTCCATTTAACCCTCCCATCCATTCTATCCTTTATTTGAGGCAATATTGACCTGTTTTACATATCAATAGACTAACAATGAGATGAATAATCAAATAGTTCAGTCTATGAGATATATTTTGCAAACACTTATTAACAATCTCAATTGAGAACAAAACATGGAAAATGATGGTGTTGGTCAATAAGGAGAAAGCTCTTTGCCTTTTCTAAACAAGTCATAAACAAACCATACTTTATAAGTGAATCAATTGATATTAATTATCTACCAATTTGATTAGCCAAATTGAGTGGGCTCATTGTATTCTTATGATCATTGTATTCATTAGGTACCCTAAAGTTAACTTAAAACTTTAGAACTGTTTCAAAAGTCAAGATAGCCATGATAAAACATAAAGTCTAGGTAAAGTCAGTTATTAAGTAATGAATGCAGAATTACTTATAATGCAAGTTTGAATTTTGATACTTGGAAGTTGACAGTCACAGTCTAGTTAACAATGTCACAGTCTAGTTAACAATGTCACAGTCTATTTAACAATGTCACAGTCAAGTTAACAATGTCACAGTCTAGTTAACAATGTCAAAGTCTAGTTAACAATGTCACAGTCTAGTTAACAATGTCACAGTCTAGTTAACAATGTCACAGTCTAGTTAAAAATGTCACAGTCTAGATAAAAATGTCACAGTCTAGTTAACAATGTCACAGTCTAGTTAACAACATCATAGTCTAGTTATCAATGTCACAGGTTTCGTGTTATGATATTCAGTAACAGTTGACTGAAGATCAGTAGATCTGTACTGATTACACCTTGATATCAGTGACCCCAGATTTAGTGTTATGATAATCAGTTCAGTGAACCGCAACTGATCTGTACTGACTACACCTTGATATATATACACCTTGACTTAGTTGTAATGATACCATTAAGTACATATGTGCCTTGTTGCTTTAACTCTGATATTGTGAATAAAAATGATTAGGGAAAGCTTGATTTAAACTTCTTTGATTGTTGATGTATATTTCTCATTCATTTAAATTCAGATTGGTAGGTGATATTTCATTGATACATGTAGATCTTGTACATGTAGACTACATGTACAAGATCTACATGTACATGATGTAGTTATCAAACTCAATTCCTTTACTTGTCTGAATATTCATCCTACTTAGGATTTTTTTTCCTCCAGAGAAATGTAAAGTCTAAAGATTGACACATCAAATGATGTCCTTCTTGGGGTGTTTGTATAACCTATATTTCCCCCTTGAAAATTGTCAGAATGGAACTGAAGACCCCTACCCCCCCCCCACCCTCAGAGGCAATGTCTTGTCAATTTGTGGAAACTAACAAGCCTAATATGTAATCAATGCATCGTGACATTGAAAACTCAGTATTTATTTTCTTTTTTCCCCCTCCTAATCAGAGTTAATCTTGTCTTACATTGTTAACATATTCCAGTCCTTATAGGTTATCAGTATTGTAGCCAAATATGCTAGAGTACCAAATTAGAGGCCACTCTTCAGCTTTTAACTCCATTGAAGCATTTTACCACCGAAAGATATTTGATTGGTTTGTAAGACTCTTCTACAATTTCTGATATTACAGTTTACAGTTATTGTCAGTTTGAACCTTCGAGAAATTGAGCTGATATTATCAGCTAACGTTTAGGGGTAACGATTGATGCACTACTCTTCTTAGAATTATTGTAAAGTAATATCAGATTAAGAAGCAGATTTTAATTAGCAGGAAATACAGAGTGTTATTCATTTGTTAGACCCATTTACTGCACACCTTGATACACTGAGAGCTTGATATAGACTGCTCTAATTTATTTGGTAGATGTACATAACTGTCAATTCGTATGCTTTCAGTTAAATAGTTTTCATTTTGATCATATACTGTAATTAAATAAACACTACTGTTTTGGTTGTGCTTAAAATCCATACTTTTGGTTTTCTTTCTTTCTCAAGTCATCCCTCTATAATGTACTCTGTGATTTCCTCTCCACTCACAGTTTCCTTCGTTGATAGATGTTTTACTTGATGTTCAGATGCAATATTGAATGAGTTTCGTATATTTATTTTGATTCCGTTTTGTCCAAAAACTGCACTTTGCCCCACCCCCCTCCCCCACCCCACCCCAAAAAAGAAGCAAGCAGCAGTTCTCTTTTGCAACTTTGCAGCCCACGTGACACAGCTTTTCCAGCCAAACCTAGATTGGGCTAATATGGGACCATCAATCACATTTGCGGGTTGACAACGAAGATAGGATATCGATGACATTACAGAAAAAATGACGTCATACTGATGATATGGTAATAATGTTTATTTTTGCGTCGTTGTTATACTATTTTATGTAGCTGTTGTAGACATTAATGTTGTTGCACATAAGTATAACACCATTACATCAAATCATGTCGTCTTCATTTGAATTCATATAGTCATCAATGTAATAAACATTGTTGTTTGTTTGATTTTACCCTTTTTGCGTTCCATATAAAGACGGTGGTATTTTTTACAGTAAAAAAGACCTGTAGAAAAATCGGGACAGTTTTTCCTTAGAGACAATACATTTTCGTTGCAAAAACCGGACGTATGTGACTGCGGGTTCACGTATTTTTTTTTTCCTTTCAATGCATCGTGTGTTTTATTAAGTATGACGTTCTAATACTCCTTCACAGCTCTGTGGTGAAGCTATGTATAAGGGGAGTGGAAGAACATTTTTATGATTCAATTTAAAATTGCCCCTTTGAATGATAAATCATTTTTTCTATATTTGTAATTTTTAAGTGCCCATTTGTTACTTAATTGGTTTTTGTTGGAAACTGTCCAAAAAGTGGCATTTGTTTTATCCACTTTGAAAGCTAACATGTTTTATCGAGTTTTGTCGCATCTGTTGCGACGTTGATACAGCACTTCACAATGACTTCATCAATTCTTCTCATCACCTCATCCTCATTTGCACAATTATGTTTTTATATATTATTTCAAAATTTTGAGATGTAGCCCCTTCAGCGCTATTACAAACTCGTTGCAAGCTATATTATTCACCGTGATTGTTACGTACTTTGCGCGTCTTCCTATGTAACGTTAGCGGTCTAGCCCGATTGCGT
The DNA here is from genome assembly GCA_000934455.1 of Apostichopus parvimensis. Taxonomy (NCBI): domain Eukaryota; kingdom Metazoa; phylum Echinodermata; class Holothuroidea; order Aspidochirotida; family Stichopodidae; genus Apostichopus; species Apostichopus parvimensis. The sequence goes on from KN884338.1 coordinate 15,832, forward strand.
CCCATGGCTAGATGTATGACTGCAGTCTTCTTGCACACAGAGATGATGAGCCATTTGAACGAGCGCCTGGACACGTTCGTGTACACTTAATGATGAATCCACTTGTATACATATGCGCGCATTAGGTCGTCTTGTTCTGCCTACTTTCTTGCGTTGTTTTTGTTTATTCAGCTATACCCGCAAGTATTACGGAGATACCGAATGCGCGCGCTTTGCGTCGTCAAAAATCTTTCGTGTTTATGACGCCACATAAGAAATACCTAGACAAGGATTATCAACGTAGCAACAATGTTGATGTATATGGTTCAGTTCAACTTGCTTCTGCATCACGAACACACCGTACTTGCTTAAAGCGAATAGTACAGCGATTACTTTACCAGTTTCTGGATCTCTTTACAACTCCACTTCCGGTAAGTCTGTCATCATTTGCCTTTGTGTTGAATGGTTTTACTAAATGGAGATAGATCTAGTAATGCATGGAGCAACACATTTCATTGGACAAATTATCGGTTTCCTTAGTTACACCGTCATTTGACACCCTCCTCAACCCCCCCCCCCCCACACGCCGATACTATTCCATCATAAGGCAGCAGGTTTCCACGTGACACGCAGTCTTCTTGTTACTTCCTTGACGTAATGCATGGAGCAACTCTCAGCTTTACGCATATTTCGAAATTTTCCACGATGGAATTACCGTGCACACGTTGTAGAAATGTCTTTAACCGGCATCCGTAGTGACATCGTTTTTTGAACCGAATTTCCTTTTTCATCATGCCTTTAATCTGCTTTCCAAAGTTATCTTTTAGAATGGTTGTAATAATGATAACATCTAAAGACTTCCGAGTGGTATTTCTGTATCCTGTGAAATCGTCTCACTGAGATATTAATGGATGAATTTCCCGTACGTTTACACGGTAGGCCCCTCCATTCAAGGTCAATGGACGACTATAACATTAGGTCCAAAATATTCCGATTCTGGTCCCGGTTTGCGAATTTTACAGCGACAAATCCGCGTTACGTATCTATGGTGTCTTCTAAACGACATCATCATAAACAATGTTTTACAGCATCGATAAGCTCTCTGTTGTCTTTTATGTCATTTTCTTAATACTTTTCTACGATTTTAAGTGATATATGGGGAATTAACCTATGGTCGTCGTAAACTCAACAACCTCAGCTCTCCTCCTACAGCGATCAATTCGTTCAATTTCTTTTAAAACAGTTGGAAAGTGTCATAGTACTATTTTATTCGTTCTTATTAACTCAACTTATTAACTCAAAATAAAAAGACAAACCCCCCCCCCCCCCTTCCGCACAGACACCCATGACTTCTAATACTCTTTCTTAATTTCTTGGAACCTGTTTTGCTCTCCCTTAGTATAAAATCACTTAATATGTAATACAATTTTATCTTTCAATGAATACATTTAGCAATGTATAGCTGTATGAAATGTACTAAATCACGAAGTTTGTTTTAAATAGCATTAATGAAATTGAATCAACGTTTTCCAAATGGAATTGAACGTATGAAGTTTTTAAAAATAATTTATAAGAATTTGTTCCTTAAACCATTTTCTAATAGGTCTTTTTATATTCGTGTAACTTCACTTTAAAACAAATCATCGAGAACAGGCATTAATAATAAACAAATCTTCGATTTTTTTTTCTTCAAATTGAATTGGACAACTTATCGGTTTCCCTGGTTACACCGTCATTTCACCCCCTCCTCAACCCCCCCCCCCC
>KN884338.1:23065-43713 GCA_000934455.1 Apostichopus parvimensis
ACTTAATATAACTATAGTGTAAACCACTGTAATAAATATAATACTTAATATCACTTAATATAACTAGATTCATGAACTAATGAACGTCATGCCACTACAGCAGTCCGTACATTTCGTGTATAGTTCGTACATAACTGTAATTGATGAAACGTACACACTGCAACTTGCTTTAGCTCATCAGGGCTCAGTGTCATGTTCACAATGAAATGACGGTTCTGATCGGAAAACTTTATCATTTGCTATGGTTACTGGTGAACTGGCATGTATGAAATTCACGGTACCGATCATAATTTATTTCAATTCTATACAGCCCACCTCCTAAGTCAGTAAAGGCCTCTGACTACAATCTCCCTTCGTCTTGTGACGTCATCGCAAAGAGTGACTTGGAAGATATTTGTAACTCGATGCAGATGCCGACCATTCTAGGAAGTGGAAGCTTTGGTGAAGTCAGGTTGATGAGGCAGCTATCTTCAAGACGCTTGTGTGCGGTCAAAGTTCATCACAAAAACCGAGATAAAAAGAGTATTATCAAGGTATACGACCATGTGTTATATTAATATCATAGAACTAAAACAAAATAGAATCTTATAATTTACGGTATATATTATGTAGTTTGATGGAATTTGAGAATAAAACGGGTATGCCGCCTTTGATATTAGAAGATATTTACATAATAGTGACTATTATATTGATTCTTTTTTTCACTTTCAAGTATGTACAATCTGTCAACTTCACAACTTCCATCGTTGTTAAGACCCGACTGTGGATTATTACATACTTCATCCTATTAATACTTATCGTTTATTTTATTTGGCAGGATTTGCAGAAAGAAACCTCAATGCTGACATCTCTTAGCCATCTAGACTGCATTCCTAAGCTTTTCGGTATTTCAAGAATTGGCAGCGATACTGATGTACCTGTCCTCGTTCAAGAGTTCGTCGGTGATTCGGTCACCTTTAAATCTACCACGGTAGCTGACGTCATCGATGCCAAGGGCCTGAATGGGCCGAGCTCTTTCAGCGTAGCCATTCAAGTTTGTCGCGCCATTAAGGACATTCACTTCGCAGGAATAATTCACTGTGATTTGAAAACTGATAACATCATGTTCCTGAGAGGTTCATCTGGGCGAGATGGTGACATAAACATAAAAATTATTGACTTTGGGAAAGCGGTGAGCAGGAAAGGGAGAGCAAAATATGAACACTTCCCAAGAAACGAACATGTTAATATCCGTAAGCAATGCTTCCACATTGCCCCAGAGGTTGTATATGGAACCAGGCCATACAGTCTGTATACAGACGTATACGCTTTGGGGAAAGTGCTATCAAACGTGGACGCGTCTCCTGGAAGATTTCTGCGGAAACTTGGACGGAAATGTTTAGCTAAAGACTGGAACGAAAGACCAAATGTCCATGAATTAATACGAGAGATTGATACTTATATTAAAGAGAGGCAGGCCAGCTACGCTAGATGGAGGAGTGTAGGGTAGAGGAGAAAGAATATTTATTATATTTATTTATTAATATTTAGTAATTAAAAACATTTACAGCGCCCGGTGCGTCATAAAGTTTCACGTAAATCTCTTTATTATGTATATAGTGATAACAAATAATGGTAAATGAAATAAAATAGGGAAACCTATATATGAGATGAAGTTTGAAAGAGAAAATAAATTAAAAATTTAAAAATTCAAGAAAGATTTCTGTCTTTTGTTTTATAATTGAAGTATCGCTAATTAAAAAATACAACAAACCATTGTTTTTACCTCCATGAACAAACGTATAAGCCTTGTCATATTTATTTCGGTTTTTGGCAGATTGTCAAGTTGAGGGAATGGTCAGGGTCACATCGCATGTTGTCCGGTTGTCCCTGGGCTTCAATTAAATATAGCAATGAACACTGTAAAGGCTAAGAACAACAGAAATAAACATATGGTTGTTTTGTTAGACAAAACGCGTAATTACCTAACTAACATTAAGCAACAAATCCGAAAAGCTCAAAGACGATACTTTTTGTCGTAGCTCTATATTTTTTTCCAACTATAAACAACACATGTAAATAACATGTAAGCATTTCGTAATTTTGAGAAAGCAAAGAATTCATAACAAAGAAGAAAACATGGCATTTATTGTACACCGTACTTGTCGATGCAAGGTATAGAGTTACATATCTCTTCTCTTACAACAAACTGGTCTATAATCAAATCTCTGATTAAATCAGATAAAGTCACTTCTAATAAAAGTAAACAGAGGAACTAATAAAGCACTGAAAGTCAGTAAATATCTAGAGAGTAATTATAAGAAACATTTCTACGATTATATAGAAACTGGAACAGACACTGTATCATGTACGGAATACCTCAGTGCTATTAGCACTTTGCGATATTATGAAATATAAACAGGGTCTTTCGACTTTTTCTGGAAATTTCGACTATTGTATATCGAAACTTTAAACTCTTTCTTCAAAAGTACGACATATGATATCAGAAACTTTACGGGTTAGCTTTTGTTTTCTTATCTCAGAATTTGAACAGTTTAACCTCAAAACGTCCGCCATATTCTCCAGTATTATGATATGGATATATCGACTTAACATATTCCTTGAAATTGCAACAAAATTTTGACTATTTATACTAAAAATGTCAATTCTTTTTGAAATTATAAGGATTACAGTTAGTGAGTAACGTGATTCATCACCGAAAACAAACGTTAAGAGCACGGGCGCATCATGTTGCCTAGCGACAGTGTCTAGTACTTCCTGTTCGAAGGAAAACAATCCCCTTGTATTCTCGTGTACGTACGTGCGACACACTGAGTATAACGTAACAAACCTGTACTCAATTGGACAACGTTCACATAGCAATCAATTTGAAAGTCATGAACTGACGCGCCTTTAATTTGCAGCACAACCTTAGGCTTAAGTTACCATCGCATTCTCTGTGGGTCATCGACGTAGTGAAATTAACATATTAAAAGGTAGCTGAGAAAACGTTGGTTAAGTGTTAGGCTATCATTAGAAATAAACTTGCCCAATAATAATGTTTGTGACCCAGCATAACTAACGTAGCCTATGTAAGTCTAAGCACAGGCCTAACTTTAACTGAGTTAACCTTATGTTGGCTAGGCCAATGTTATTCTATTCTATATTGTGTGGCCTAGTTGGCAAATGTAACGTGTTTGTAGTTGTATCATATTCTGTCATTCTACCACAGTTCTTAGCCAAGTCTGCAGCATGCTATTGGCATTTCTACAACTGAAACGAAACTTTGTACTATGCCAAAGGGATGTTTTAGGCTATCCTAGTAATTTAAGCATCAGCCTTAGGTCTAGGCCTATAACTGTTATTCTGCAGCTAGTACCATACTGTAGTACTGTAGCATGGACAATGCAAAGTTCGGACACCGAAGCCATAAAACACCCCAAAACTATAACTTCCTTTTATTGACAAATATGTAAGTACTTACTTGCACACAGGTCATTTTGGAGAGAAATAACTGTAGCTTCGTAGTTTTTCGTGAAATTGGCTCTTGCTGTAGGTTGTCATGGTGAAATTGTGTACTTCTTAAGGGTGTCTGAACTTCACAGTGTTTCGAACTTTGCAATGCTGACGATACTAAGTTAGGCCGCCTAGTTTTGGTGGATTTGGTAGAATAGTTTCTGTGAGTGTGACAGTTAGTTTCCATAGATCAAGTCTCTTATTTGTCCTCTTCTTTTTCTTAAGTCAAGTGTCCCCAGTTAGTTTATTCCACTTATTTATTAGACCTAGGGCAAGGGTTACTTAACAGGAAAAAAAAGTTGTTTGTCATGTCAAATTATTTTGAGAACAAAACTTAACATCCCTTACTCATATTTGAATTAAAGGAGAAGCCAGTCTTAGGGAGTTTTACACAATTACAATTGTCAGGTGGTTTGTCAAAGGACAAACAATTTTGTTGCTTCAAAGTACCCCTAATAAATACATAAGGCAATCCAACCTAACAAACTTGATCTGTATATGCCAGTACCTTCTGCCAAAAAACCTGGCATGGTGAAAATGCACTGTTTCATGATAGATAGTAACTTCTAGGCTAGTCTTTGTTATGTGTTGCAAATGATACAATTTTTCAATACTGTAAATAATGTACCTTTAGCCTTTCTTGGTAATCAACTTAAGTATTGTCAATGCAACTTGTCACTGTCACTTGGCTAAAAAGGTGTGCAGGTTTCATCCATATAAAGTATGTCAAACAGTGGCACCGTCGAACCCAAACTTCAATTGGTTTCTAACGTGAAGGCCTAAATACTCTTGACACACTTCTAATAAGCATCATTAAGGATGAACATGGAAGCATAGAGAATATCAGACATGATATTTTTGGGATCATCATGTTGCATCACTTTTTTATAACCAGAATACAAATGCATTGAGGTTGCATGTAGTAACCAGAACTAGCTGTACAATAGAAATGGCCTGAACCACCATTTTGGTACAACTACAGGTGATTCTCTTACACACGAAATATGAGATCGGTACAAGCTTCCCTTCTTGAGATATCGTGTTTACAAGGTTTACACAATTTGACCCCTGGGGACCCAAATGACCTTTGACCTTCTCTAAACCACCTCTGACCTTCTTTGTGGATAAACTGGCTTATTGTGGTTAAGATTTTATTCTTGGAAGCTATTACATTCAGTACATGTTAGTATGTCATTATGTTATCATATAATGTATGTGATTGTTTTATGTATACATGTCATATCATTAGTATGTCAGTCAGTACGTATTACAGAGTTACTACTGTCGCTATCAAATTCATATCAGTTGGTGGTATATGTATGATGCAGCTGCAGTACATGTATCATGGCAAATTTTGTTTGTAAATATTCTTCATATCACACACAATTCAGTTGAATGTATGATGTTAACTATCTTATTTTCTTATCATTTACTTGTAGAACCTACCACCACCTACCACTGCTACTGAGAAGAGCAATTCACAATGAGTGCAGCTAGTGTCATCCCAGAGCCAAAGTCCATGACCAGAGCCAAGAAATGGTCAGATGAGGTCGAGGAGGCCTACAGGTTCCAAATAGCTGGATATAAAGGGGAAGCAGAATACACAGCACTCAAAGGACTAGAGGTAAACACCAAGATTTAAAGAAAGAGACAATTTTCATTTTATCTAAGCTCACCTTGTAATATAAGATAATAAATGTATGCATATCTGCTGAGCTTGTTTTCTTCTTCCTTGTGCAGAACAAATTGTTATGATAAAAATGTCTACCTTTACAGAAGCATGTATGTTACCTTAAGTAAAGTCATAATTTTTCTGTTTTCTAAACTTGAAATTCCATTTTGTAAATATGTCACTGTTCTGTGTTTTTGGTTTCGATGATAGTCGTAACCTTTGCATTCATGATGGCATGTGTGTGTGTGCTTTGTGACGCCCAGCTTGTAAACACGATATCTGCAGAAGGGAAGGTCGGATCAATTTCATGGTATGAGAAGTACCACGTTGAGTCCACGAAGCCTATCATTGTTTGAGTTCACCAGGGGTCAAATTGTGAAAAACATGTTTTATGCAATATTTCGACAAGGACAGATGTCATATTTAGTATGTTGATGTTGGCCTAAGGAGCCAATTCTCAAAGGGAACGTATTCAGTCAAACAGGAAGCAGTTCACTTAAATCAAGTATTATAGAGTTTAGAGGTTACTGAATAATATAAATTGTCTTTGATCTCTGCATTCTATATTCCTTTGAATACCTACCCAAGCATATAACCGCATGCACAGTCGTGAACAGAAAGATCAATACATCTGCCCACACATGACACATGTGTCCAAGTAATGTTTTACTGGAGTTGTTTAGATGGGACAACAATAATTTTGTTTGAATTTTTCACTGCGTATTGAGTTTTTAAGACACTTGTTCAATTATAGTTTTGCACAGCAGCTGATTTAGTTTGGAAAAGAATTATGTTCACTCTCCATTCAAATACAGATTAACATGTTATTGTTAGAAACCATGATGAAACTTTTGTTCCTCTCAAAGCTTACGTGAGCGATCCAGATGCTTCAGCTTGGTCTACAACAATTCCAGAGCTTGTGTACCTAGGACAAGGCTACTGAACATATCTTGTTAATCAGAATGACAAAGTTATTGCAATTATTAGAAAGAAATTGTGAGGAAAATGCTTCTACATATTGTAGCATGAAATTGTTGCACCAGTTCTTTGAATGAAACAAACGTGGCAATGGAATATGGTTTTATGGTTTAGTTAAAAAACAAATGCAACCAGCTGCATTAACCTGTTAATATGACTGTTTTCTTGGATCAAGCTTTTTAGTTTATATCCAATAAAACAGGGTTACTGATAAGCTGTTTGGCAATAATGTATTACTATGTATTACTATGAATGACAATGTTTTATTGGCAATGTATTACAGTAGTTCTGTATTCCTCTCCCTGCAGGTCGAGAGATGGCCAGATAGCGGATATATCAAGAAATTGACCAGGAAAGACGGCAACTTTTACTACTACAACAAAGACAGGGAATGCCCGGACAAAGACGTCCATCAAATCAAGATATACTCATATATATAACTAACGAAGCGTAATGAAACTTTACGAGAGACACATCGTTCTAACGTGACAAACTCTGAGAAGAAATGCACATTACATAATAATTATCACTTATCACCTTGAGCAAGTTTGATCCGATCACCGTCGTGTGTATTAAAATTGATTCCATCCAGATATTAGAAATCCTGAAACAATGGAGAGTAAACTCATCTTTCACACTTGGGCTTATTATTGATATTTAGTACTACTTGTTTTACAAGGCCCTTGTTGTTTTCTTCTTCTTTTATTTTTCATTCTCTCTTTCCTTTTGTTTGATATTGTATTCTGATTTTGTTTGGCAAAAGTTAATAATTCCCTCTCAGGCTTTGTCTAGATTTCAAGTTAATATTAATGTCAACAAGTTTATGTTCTATCTACAATAAGAAGGACATTAATTGAGAGAGACTAATATTTTGTTTAACTTTTATCTGTTTACTGGGAAGGGAAAAGATCTTTGCAATTATGTTCTTGATGAAATGCAAAAACCAAAACTATTAAATGAATGCCACAAAAAAAAAAAGCAAGAACAAAGAAAAAAGTCTATTTGAAGGAGCACTGGTAATGAAAGAAGAAAAGTTTAGTTTTATTATCCTTAATTATTAGAATTACATTTTCTGGTCCATCACACTTATTGGAGTCCTTAAAGTACAGTATCTGACCCACATCTGGTACCATTGATTAACTTATGAAGAATTTACAATATGTTTTTTTATCTGAACTCAGTCCCCAAACCGCCCACCCCACCCCTGTATTGGTTCTCTGTTCTACCTTCTGATCAAGTTGTCTCAGTAGTCACAAACAAACTAAACCACTGTCATAGATGGATGCATTTTTCAAGTTTGCCTTCGTCAGACCATCCAGTGGGCAGCTGGTCAGTTCATTGGAAACAGCCTTGGGATGCATGCAACTGATACAAACACAAGGGTACTCTAGAAAAAACATCTGTTACGTTACTTCTGAGTGCCTCATAGTACATAGCTACCCATTCTTTTTTTTCTTGTATTCTTCATACATAAAGGAAACATCGAGTCAACCTTTATGTGTTATCCTGAAGGTTTTGGCAAGTTTCTTGTGAGTCTTGATGACAATCTCAAACTGCACATGTTCGTTTTAAAATATGAGAAGAGCCGTGGGATATCTCCATGATTAGATTAGAAAGGGTCAAACTTCACAAGTTTCTTCTTGGTCAGTTGTGTTGTTCTTAACACACAGAACGTCCATCGGTTCCTTCAGATGTATATCTACCTCTGTATATGGAGGTTTACAAAATCTACACAGTAAGGTATATAAGTGAAATGCTGAAAGAACAATTAACTTGATATCAATATTGTTATCTACTAAGCATAATAAGGATACTATCTGACATTGTTGTATATATTATTTCTTATTAAAAGTTTTCAATACAACAGATATAATGTTTATGTACAAAATAGATGTGTTCTCCCTCTTTTTTGCTTTTTAAGTTAATGAATCCCTGCAGTATACGTGTTGCCAACTGCCTACCACTGTTGATCATCGCAATGCACTGAAGTGTTTAATATGTAATGCATCTTTTTATTGACACATTCTCAATTCAAGTTAAGGAAAATGCAAACTTTTCATTGTCACTTTATTGCATCAAGTTGTTTCCCACTGCAACTGTATTCAGTTTCAATTTCAACACAGTAAATTTAATACAATGGAGCAAGCATTGTAACAACACTGTAGGCTGTGTAACAATATGATTGCCTTAACCATTACCAGGAATGCACTTTTGCCCTATTAATGACTTGAGCCCTGAACTTGTTTGCCCTAAAGGAAAATTTACAGACAGGTTGGTGATAAACGTGAATGAAACTAAGTGATGAAAACGGCGTAATATTCTCGAAATTATGACGTAATTCTCTTTCGTATGGATTGTCCTGTCTATAAGCAGGGTTACACGTGTTAAACTTATGCATTATACAATGGCACGACTAGTATTTCACAAACTTAAATTAACTTAAATTAATTTACACTATAGATGGGAGGGTAGTGGAATGATCCACATAACAAACGGGCTTATCCACCAGTCTTTTACATCCTTTGACTTGCCCGCGCTGCTTTAAAAAATTATCTTTTAAGATATTCGTCATAAGTAAAAACTAGCGAAATGAAACAGAATAAAACATTTAAGACAGGCACATTTTATAAGCTAGAATTTAACAGCTAGCAGTTTGGTCCCGTATGTATTTATGGTTTAAAGCCCCACTAGTATGCAGTCAAATCTCGACGGTCTAAACAATAATTTCATTACTTTTGTGTAGTCCTACAATCAAACAATATTGGCCTGTTCACCGAGATCGAGCGAATAAAATAGTCTCTGGTATAAATATTTGGGATGATGATGATTTTCTATACCATATATTTGCCCCCCCCCCCCAAAAAAAATAATAATAAATAACGACTGTAGAGTGAGGGATCAGTTAGTTCGTGTTTATAATGGAATTTAATTAAAACTTCAGTCAATCCAAATAACAATTAGTAACTTTGTAATTACTGGATTACTGTACCAACAAGTAGACGATTTATTGATATCGCTGATCGACAATTCGGTCTAGCACCCTCTTTTGTTCAGTTCAAGTCAGCGTCGGATCGGCTTTGACTCAACCTTACCATTCCGAGCTTTCGGGGGGGGGGGGGGGCGTATTTATTTTAACTTAGACGTCATCGTTCATACAACTTACGACTGAATTTTTAACACAGACTTTAATGTGGAATTGGGGGATGGGGGAGGCGGGGACGACAGGATATTGGGTTAGTGCTAGGTTGGGGGTGAAGGGATCTTTATTATCTTGCATCCATCATGTTGGTTGCTCATTGGGCTGCACCCGGGTGTCTTCTTTCAACTCCCAGGACTGGTCCGCGGTGGACAGAAATCAGGAATGGTAGTCAATTAAAAAAATATATACATATTTATAATGAGAAAAGAAGCAAACTGTCTGCCCTTTATTGTTGTGGTTACTTGATTAGCTACCAATTAAGCAATAAGTATGAGCTTAGACTTAGAGTAGCTCCGTGTTTCACTAGAAAAAGATGAAGATTTGTTTTAAATTAAGAAGATATCACCCTAGATAGGGCCCGGGGCACGAGAACCAAACTACTTAACTGATCCAACTGAACTCTTATCATGACGACGTTACGATAGAGGTAAGAGCCACGGCAAATGGTAAGTTGAATAGCTTAATGACTGTGATTTACATTTTGTAATCAAGGGCAGTACTAATGAAACATTTGTTTTGTGCATTCGGCTGCACTGTTATGAACAAGCACCTATGACAAGCACTAACACTATTCACTGAACTGTAACTTGTAAGTAGATGACACAGTCGTTACATGCTGTGCAACAATATACGACTGGAAAACAACGGAGCGAACGAAATGGCAACAAGAAAACCACAAGGGTATAAGCTTTTTGGTAGGGTGAATATTTTATGAAGTGTTCTATATTACACAAAAGTATGCCGTCGAATTACAATGCGTACAACATGTTTTTAGGTTATAATGGTAGTATTACTGTCAGATGTAGCACTCGAATAGGCTCCGCCGTTAGGCAATCGTGTATGCATGCTAGAGTGTTACCGTTACAGTGTTAGCCTAGCCGAGAAAATGCACAAGGGAGGTGCCACGAAATGTCACGGACATGACAAGTTGGATTATCATTGGTAATGTTGAAGTGAAATGGTGAAATAGTTGTGCAAAATTGAGTGGACAGCAACAGCTGTGATTTGATCATATTCCCAACCCATCCCCAGGCCTAAGTGTTCAGAGGCTAGTCTAGGCCATAAGTTTATTATTACTGAGACAGCAGGGAGACACTAAAAACTATGGTAAGCAATCACTAAAAAGGAAGTTTGGCCTAACCAACAGTCTGTAGGTCAAGTGTATGCATTTATTTCAGTAGCCTTGTCAGACTCATTCCTGAGCATGATTGTATAAATGTCTTGTACCGCAATATGTAACACTGAAAAAACAGTTCTCTGGAATTAGTGTTATAGTTTGATAAGTTTATATCAGTGAGTATCATCAAGTATAACCAAATGTTAACTACGATTATGAAACTATTTTCCAACAAGTTTTGTTTAAGCGTTTGCACTGCATACATATTGCCAGACAGTAATAAAACCAACATTAGGTGTCTTTCCTAATCTGCAGTTGTTTGATGATAACAGTAGTTTGATGATAAGTCAAAATGTTATGAATTTCATGTATTCTCACAGTCAAACATGACATGTTTAGTTTTGCAGAAGGCGACCCATGGACTAGGTATGAGCTAGACGTCACATACCAAAAGTGATGCAAGACATGGATCGTCCAAAGACTCCTACTTCAGAGATCCACAAAGCAGCAAGGTCACCATCCAAAAGGTCCAAGACAAAATCCAAGGTCTGGAACAAAGTCGTGCGGATGACTCATAAATCCAAAAGTAGCGGCAACAATGTACAGACTGTTATGAATGGTGTAGCAACAGGAGAAATAGGTGGAGCAGCATGCCTGCCTCATGACAATATGGATGTGGAGGATATTCCGTCATCCAACGACTCATCCACAAGCACCAGCAGACAATTCTCGGACTGGAGTTCCTCGTCTGAGAGTCTGTATCATAACGGTTCTCCGACTGAAAATAGTCGCTTCGTCTGCAAGACTTGCAACACCGGAGCTGTGGTATTTCAACCGTGTGTGAAGCCCAGTCTGGTACGTTCCGTCTTGGGGCCTTGCATGAACTCTTCTGACAAACACAAAAAGAACAGTAACAGGAAAGGCAAAGGGAGAACGGTAAAGAGGAAAAGCCAGTATTCATGTGAGGAAGACGGAAGCAGTCTGGAGGAGACTTGCGGTGGTATTCAGGTCGAGAGCGGTTCAAATTCAGAGGAGTGTCACTGCCCATCTTGCTGCAGTTGTCAGTCAAACTTTAGATCACAAATCTACAAAAGCTGGCCGAGAAAGTACGACTGTCCATTGAAGACGTTTGTGATCGGTCGAGCCAACAGGTCTTTCGACCGAAGAGGCTTTTGTAGTTCCGATGAGAACTGTTTCAGTTCAGTTATGTCCAAGCAGGCTGTCGTCAGGGTGGTACCTAACAGCTCTAAAGTATGGAACGGCTGCACAGGCCACTGCCGTATAATATCCAAGGTCACGCAGAGTTGTTGTTGTGCCCGTCAAATTGAATACGAGAGGAAGTCTCGTAGTCTACCGAATAGAGCTAACCTTAACCGTTCGGGTATGAAGTGCAGTCCTACGGATTATATGAACCAGTCAAGGGAATGCAATCAAACGTTGCACTTGAAGTTACCTTGCTTTCAAGACAGAAGAAAGAACCAACTCTTAGGTGTGGATGGAGCTGTTTACAAAGAAAGAATGGAGGTTAGTCCATATCATTTGCATAATCACCATCCCTGAATAATCAATAATACACTGAGAATGTCTTGCGTCTAAATTCAGACTATTTATTAGCTAAATGCTGGTGGATTTGCAGTTTGCCAGTAGAATAAAGAAGCCCTCACATTTTGCAACAGTTTGCAAAATTAATGTTACTTTGGTATTAATTGAAGGAAAATATTGATGGGAATTTGATTTTAGGTGGTAGATGTTTAATACAATGGCCTTTTCTTAGTACAGTAAGTGACTAACAGTGAGGTTCTAGGCCTGACTGTTAAGATATGTTTGACAACGAATAATGTCATTTTTTATGACAACTTCCTTGTGACTTTTATCTTAACACAATAACGTTGATATTATTTTTTGGCAGTTGTTATAAAATGTAATTTGGTGGATGTACTGTGACATACTGTAAATTAAGAAGACTGAAAAAGTATTGCACATGGTATGAACTATACAAGGACAAGTAAATTGGACAATTTGGACTATGTAAAGAAACTGCAAAAATGATCATTTCTAAAGTGCCACTAATAAAACAGAAAGTTGTGTTAAATTATGTAAGCAGATATTATCACCGTATAAAAGGCAGTTATCAATGGATTCAATCTAGGCTACTGCAGATGAAACTGGTGGAGAAATGTATTCTGTATGAGAATGCTAATGTACTGTAGCAGGCGATGTGGTCAGAGTGCTTGGTGCTAAACATTTGGCATGCTTCCAGCGGGATGAAACTAGTGATAAGACCTCTGGCAGCACTAAGAAACTAAGAGATTACAAGATTGGGGATGTTACCTTCCCACAATATTAGTCACAAACACACAATTTCGACAGATAACTTTTGTGCAGAATGTAAATATTCATGTTATTAACAGACATGTCTGTGACAATATCATGGGCATTATTCAGTCAATACTGTGTAATGAACGCATGGCTACCAAATGGGACAAAATGGCTTAAACTTATAATATCTATACATGTGTAAGTGGTTTTGTATAGTCATAGGATAGTCTGTACAAATGGCACTATAATTCTTCTACCACTAAAAGTCACATTAATGGAAGTACATGTCAATAATTAATGCATTTTGGTTCTATCAGTAAAGAGGATATGTGCACAAAACTGTTTGTAGTCGATTTGAGGCCCATTGTGAGTCATTGTGGTTTTCGATCTTTTGTCTACATGAATAAAATCCCTGTCATCGGTTCCCTGTCGTAGGTGTTCTTTGCAGTCTTAATTGTTAGTTGCCAGCTGTGACCATTTTTTTCAGTTTAAAAGCAGGTTTGATCTTCTGAAAATGTTTGACAGCTGCTTTTCTTGACAACATTTTGTTTAGGGCAGCAGTATCAGGACTACAATAATAGGCCAGACAGGCTCATTTCAATACAATTGCATAGGAAACTGCTGTGCAAAGTGGCAATATGCTACAAAATGGCAAAATGTACTGGTGTCATTGTTTGTATATGTATACCAAACCTTAGCATCTTCAGAATTTTCAACATCCGAAAAGTGCTATGCAAATTCTAGGCATTTGCTATATTACTCTTTCTTTGATGCTATGAGCTGTCACACTTCTTGTGTTTGGTGTCTGGTTGTAAATTCTAAATGAAGTTGAGCAACTATCACAGCACTCCAAATAGTGCAAGTTAGTAATCCTTTACTTGACATTGAAGGATGTGGCTAATGTTGTACTTTATTTAGTGTGACATCAGAGAGTAAGTAGACCTGTCATTGTGAGTGGAGACACTAAACAGATGCTAGCACAACAGCTCTCAGTTTCAATGTAAGAGAAGAATATATTAGAAATACTGTACAATGTGACACAACCATGATCACAGCATTATGTTACAGCCTACAGGAACCAGTGTTTTGCATACATACAATCTGGAGTTTAACAAATGTCATGTGATCATTCAAAGCACGCCTTAAAGTTGTATGCTACAAGCAAGCTATTGACCATTTGTGTCTTGTCAGTTATTACACTGTCCGTGCTCAGAACATTCCTTGTATTAATTTGTTTTGTGATCTAGTTCCACTCCTCTTTGCGTTTCTTCATTCTCATACACTTTTAATATTCTTCTTCAGCTTGTCATGAGCTGGTTCCATGAGTTCAGCGATCAACAAAAGAACAGCATGATGAAAACACTCTTGGTAATGTACACCTCGTCAATTGTTCTCTCAAACTCTTGTACGAATCTAATCACAAATAAGCTCCGCCTGTAAAAACTATCCATGTGCAATACTCTGCCAAAATGTGTTACCTGACATACAAACTGTTTCACCCGGGCTTCTTTATAAATGTCTCATGTTCTGTTGTCCTCCTTTTCAGCTGTTTCAACTCTTCCCTCCCATTTAAGACTTGAGTTATACACTTTTTCATCATGTTTCATGTACTGCTCATTTATAAATATTAAGATAAAACACTGTGATATCATCTTAACACAATTCATTTCTTTCGCCATGTCACTATATTATAATTGTATTACTGAATATTTTCCGATACAATCTCATCATTTGTGTCCGTGACGCCCAGTTTTATTTAAACGATTCTGAATGTGAGCATGACACATGGATTCAGGTTGTTGAACATGTGGTTTTGCGATGCCTGAGCAGGTTCTCAGTGTGACTGATGCGCTTTCTAAATTTGTTATGCCTGCTGTATACATGTGTACTGTACATTTAGAGGTTCAAAATTTACATTATAGGAGTAGTGAATTATTTAATCCCATATCTGTTTATTGGTCATATATTTTCAGTCATCTCTTAATGTTAATTATTCGTAAATCTGAACTTCCAGTGTTAATGCTCCATATGGATCTATCAATCTCTTCTCAGCTTTTATAAGTAATAATATATGTACAATTGTTGACTGTCTTGGTAGGAGAATTACATTGCACTGCCAACTCTAGTACGATGTGTACACAGTAGTACTGTAGTAGGTTCCTCTCAGTAGGGAAGCTAATAGGATGTGTGCCAACAGGATATACTGTATGCATACTTTGCATACTGTAGTCTGTTTATGTAAACGAATAAAAATTACAAGCGTCTAGGAAATAAATGATATTATCAAGGAACAGGAAGACATCTGACCATGAATGTGTACATGATTTGCATTTTTTGGTCATCTTTGCTTAATACTGAGTCGCATTTTCAGGTAGTCAGAGGTTTGATTTATGACGAGTATAGGCCATTCTGTTCCCTAATGTCATTAATTCCTTCCTTCATAACATAGACTGCCAGAAATAGCATGTAAAGGATATCATGGTTTGGTTTCCAGTGAACATATACCTCCGTGCTACTGATAAACGGCTTGTACAGTAGATTTCACTTCATGCCTGTGAGTCCTGAACCAAATATATCCATGCCCTGCTAGGCATCTTGATCAACCTCTGTAATCATTAGGACCACTTTGAAAATGCAGAGAGATGTTTCATACACCAAGAAATAAAATTGAAAAACAATCGGCACTTTTGCTAATAACGTTTTGTTGAACATTGAAATATATGAAGTGGTGTTTGCGACCTCTTTATTCAATATGATCTTGCAAGACATGTCTAGATTATATGCATACGTCTTCTATTGCAACTTAATTATTAAACCACAGGCAGAAACCTTCTAGAATAAAAGAGTGGTATTAACATTTTCTGTGGAGAAAAGGTGTGGTAAACTAAAATTCTTCAAATTGTGAAGTTGATTGATTTCTTGGTTTTCAGGAACAATGTGATTTACCACAAATGCACATGCTGTCCGTTACCATGGAGCCCATTCTTCATAAACACTGCCCACACAATTGCCAAGATCTGTTGTCATGGTTACCTAAGAGGCTGTCTCATCTTATTTTGTCTTACCTTGATCCTGGTGAGTAGATTTAATTTCACTTCAAGGTGGCAAGTAGCAACATCGATATTACAATTTTTGATCTCTCATTGATTGTGATGTGATGGTACTCCTCTTGTGTACTGTGAATGTCAGTGGATTGTTGCTAAAGTTTCTCATCAAAGATGAAAAGATATCAAAGATGAAGTGAAAAAGCAAAATTAAACTTCACAGAGAAAAGTTGATTGCATTGATAAATTGCAAGTGCAGTAGAAAGTAGTTAAAAACAATCACAGTTCACATAAATGTCGTACAAAGTATGGAGAGGCCCCGGCAGTAAGTAGAAGAATCCTATTTCTTTGGTTAGGGTGAAAGGTCGGAGGTTGAACATGATACTATCACTTGCTAAATTAGTCTTATAATCAATAAAAAACAAAATTTCTGGGAGCCATTTAACAGGTCAAATTTTGCGTTTCTTGTTTCTTTTCATTTCTGTTTCCAGTAAGTTTGTGTCGCTGTTCATCGGTCAGTCGGTCGTGGTATGAAATGGCCAACGAACCTGCCCTCTGGAAGACGTTCTGTCTCCATCCAAGATGGCGTCTAAGTAAAGGAGAAGAGCAAAAACAGATTATTAACCATATGTCATCCTATGTCTATGTAAGTATAGAGATACGAGGCATATCAGAGTAAACCCTATATGTCACAAAACAACCATCCCCTTGGTAGCAACTTTAATTTCCAAGCAGCTTTAGGATAACAGAGGCCGAGAACTTCAATATCCTTAAAGGAACATCATTTCTTGAGCATGATTGCTAAATCCATTTTGTCTGGGATGTAATCAATGGAAGGCCATCATGTTCATACGAAAAAATTAACGATGGACTCGAAATAAACTGTGATATATTAACTTGGACATATGAATTCATCAGTTTTATACATACCAAGGAGGTCAAGTTTACCTGGTGTTGACTGACCTGGTTGGGTTAAATTTGAACTTTCAAGAAATTTCAACATTTAATTTACCTATTTTCTTTGTGAGGTTTTCTATTTGGTCCAGATCCCCAGATCTGGCTATATTATTGCCTCACACAAGACAGTAAAAGTTCTACTAAAATCTGAATAGTACTTTTACAAAATGGCCATTGTGCCTCTGTTTCCAACATGAATTAATGTTATACATTGCACCCAGAACATACTGTCATGTTGCACTACAAGGTTATATTCATCTCAGGTTGTAAACATCTGCCAAATCCTTGTTCCCTCCTTCTAAATGATGTTATTGTAAACGGGTACCACATGCAACTGATGCTTGTACAAGTTTCAATGCATTAATGTATCAGAACTTCCTGTAGCAACTAGTAACCAATATTATCACTTTGTTCATATACATAGACACAGTTGCTGTGGAAAATGTTTAATCCAAACAGGATGTTTAAGCTAGAAAATTGGTCAGAGGTTAAATACATTGGAATTCCTTTCCTTGAACATATGTAGCAAAGGAGGTTTGCAAGACATCAGTGAGTCTCGTAACAGATTGAAACCTTCCAATCTTATATTAATATACTGAAAGTATGTATATGTATGTATAATAGATCCTCCTGCAAGTAGGAACTCGCCAAGAAGCCATCATTGGCTTATCAAAGTCGCAAGCTGACTGAAGTCAGTCTCTTACTGTAGATTCATATTTCACGTCCATGATTATGAATTTTCAATTGTCAACAACTCTGTAACTGGACGACATACATTAATCTTGGAGTGACTCCAACCGGGGACCTTATGATTGAAATGCCCCGGCATTAACCATTGAGCTAACACTCCTTATGTTCTGTAGCAACAGCTAATAGGAAAGAATATTTAACATCATGCATAGTAAATGTCTAATAATCTGAATAAACACTTGAGACAAAGTTAGATATGCATAGCTAAGTGAGGATACTTAGGATAAAATGTGTTTTCTCCAGGATAAATGGGAAATCTCGACAATCATCCACTTAAGCTTGTTGTTTGGCGATTTGTTCATTTAGTCACGCAATCATAAAAGAAATTGTACGTGCCAACACTTTGTCAAAGGACCCTTGAATATGGCCAAGTTTCAAGATCTGGAAAGCAAGACCAGATCAAAGCATATCGCCTTGTTCAGGATAAAATGTGTTATCTCCAGGATAACGGGAAATCTCAACAATCATCCACTTAGAGTGTTGTTTGGAGATTCGTTTTCATAATTTAGTGACGCAATCAAAATTTTCTTTTATGAAATGGTACGTTCCAGCACTTTGTCGAGGATCCTTGAATATGGCCAAGTTTCAATATATTGAAAGCCAGACCTTTTAAGCACACCCATTGCCTTGTTAATTAGTTTATTACATATTTGTTACTTTCTCTTTACTTTTGTACTCTTAAATACACATTTCTTGACATTAGTTAACACGTTGGTCCACTCCCCATTTTCATAGCTAGCTCTGGTGCTGAGATACCCCCCCCCCCAAAAAAAAAGAGGAAGTTCATTCATTTGTTCCAAGGATAACAACTTTGTGCAGTTATTTGTGATGCCATACACATAGTTACAAAAAACACATCAAACCGTCCCTTTTTTCATTGTTTTTCACTAAGTAAAATTTGTGTGACCTCTCCACAATTGATGTCAATGCTTAAGTTTAATAGAGTCTCTGTTGATCATACATTAGCAATTTAACATTTGAAGGGTTCCATTCTTTTCTGTTGTCAGAGGAAGCAGTCTCTTGCTTAGTCCGTGTGTGAAATCACAACTGCAAAATGTACTCCTCCAAATAAAGTTAATCTACTGCACAAATGTTATATCTCAGCAAGGCAACAAGCCATGAACCTGGGCCAATCAAAGCGCTTCGTTTTACAAGCTCTTTGTCATATGTTATTGTAAATTTCAGACTTTGCTATACTGTACCTTTCAATCCAAGTGAAAGTTCCCAGCTTTTGTTTCTAATCAGATAGGTTACATACAGCATAATATAATGTGACATAAATATCATGCGCTAACCTGTAACAGGAAGAAGAACACCATGTCATGCCACCTTGTATCAAGTTGCAAAATGTGCCCGCAGAAAACTCATCTTAACTTATTTTAATGGGTGTGGATTTCTTGTAATAGATCATCAACCTGTGCTTATTCTGCAATATTGTAAAGTACTTTTGGATCTGCACATCTGCTTGTAATGTGTTTAAAAAAAATAAAGGTATTTGCATTCACACAATTGCAAAGATTCATGTACACCACATTCATGGTAGCATTTGACCGCACATATCGATAGTTGGTGACAAAGGCATAAAAAATAATTAATTAAATGTTTCTACGTCTATTTTTCAATTTACCATTCAGCATGAAATGAATCTGAATATTGATAATACCTGAAATACCTCTTGTCCTTAATTATTTAGAGACAGAGGCCTTTATGAAATGGAATTTCCATTAGTAGACAAAGTGACACTAACATGAAAAGGAAAAAATATTCCACACTGTTAGTTGAAAAATCACATCTCAATACATTGTTCTTAACTCAAAATATGGTTTATTGAATGGAACCTGGTTTGGCTGGTTAAACCCTCAATCGTTCCTAGGGTATAGATCACAGAAGGTGGCATGTGATGTCATAATGGCAAATGTTTACTCTCCTAATGAAATTTCCTATTTATTCATAGAAATATTATTTTCCTCGATTAAAGTGAGAAACAAAACAGTTTTCAATTGAATAATTACTTTGATGACATCATTCACTTTGCTGTTACCAGAGTCATGCACAAAATACCACATAACTGAAAAATCATACCTTTGTAATATAAAGTGATATGAAGATGAAGTTTTGATTTACTAATTGATGAAAAGTTCCTCCATATTTATGAAGCAAATCAATGTCAGCCACCATCAACATATCTACTTAGTTTTCATAGATGTGTATTCATACAAGTTTATTCACAGAAGTGTATTCATACAAGTGTGTTCATACAAGTATATTCATTCAAGTTTATTCATACAAGTCTCAGTATATGTAGTACAACTCAGACACTCATGTTGAAATGGAAAGTGCAACAGTTTTAGAGTTGATAAAGATCAGTGGCTGCCATGGTTGCCAGTTTTAACTGATCACTTACAGTAACTGGGTTTTTTAAATTATCGAGTGGAAGAATAATTAAAATCAAATCTTTGCTTCCCCTCTGTGTTTTAATCTTCGGTTTCTCTTTAAAAACATATTTCTTGCCATTATTAAATAAGTGCCTTCTCTTCGCAGTGGAAGCAGGTTTTTGCAGAAAGATTTCGACTCTGTAGAAACTGGCTTGGCGGTTTGTGCACAGTGAGAACATTCGAGGGGCACACCCAAGGCATATCCTGTGTCCAGTTTGATGATACAAGAATTGTTAGTGGTTCCTCTGACAAAACCATCAAGGTATTGTAATTGAAAAATCTGTTTACAAAGCTTCTTGGCTTAACACCTATACTAGAATTACCTGAAGCCTCTTAACATAAAGTAATTTATGTTTCACCAGTCACCAGACTAGGTTTCTTGCAAATACTTCAAAATGATCCTGAAAAACAATGTATGAATTGTTGCTGATCAGGAAGAGAACTTTGCATTTTGAATATGCAAACATTAAATCAGTTTGTTCACAATTCACTTCCAGGTATTAGTATTGGCTATAAAGTTTCATCTGTGGTTAGGGTACTGATTTGTTACTTGAGAACTCAAGTGGATGTATTTGTGTGTAGAAAGGTAACTAGAATATACATATCCTTGATAATGGTTGTTTAATTAGCCATCGATTGTAATTTAGCTGGGTATTATGATTACTTCAGCTCTTCATTTATT
>KN884338.1:68588-103699 GCA_000934455.1 Apostichopus parvimensis
GCAGCTGACACATAGGACTGAAAGCTTGTTTCGTGTCAGGTTATGTCTTCCGTGAGTGTCATTATGTCATATCATCTTTATTCGATGTTCACAGTGTGTATTAACCAGTCCCAGAAAATCTACTAAAACATGGCGCCAAAGACTCTCAGATTCACAGGAAGCTTCCCCTTAAAATTCATGAGAGGATTTGTTTGACCCTTATGCCTTTAAACCTTCCTGTTTTCATTTAAAAGTAAATCTTTGGCCTCTCTGAAGCTCTTTCACTTTCTTTCTGAGGCTTTAATGTTGATACAAGGATCTGAATCAGACTAGGGATACTGTGTGTGTCAAAACAGGATAAAGAACCAAAATAGAATTTTACCTATCAATCACAATTCATGAAGGGAAAAAAAATAGCAGAATAATTTGGAATTTTTAAAACTTGATTCATCAGTCTTAAAGTTATACTCAGACCTAAGGCAAAATTCCTCTTTGTTGCTTTATTTAACAAGTGCTTTTTTCCTATCCATCAAAGCTGTTTACATGATAACTGACAAGCAGGAAGGATTTGTGAACATTTGATTTATACACTGAATTAGTCACATATTTATCAGATGTTCAGTCTACCCAGAAACCAGTTGCTCTCCTTAGGATATTTACACAATATGAAGTAGAGCCATTACATATTTACACTGTCTACATTCAGACTACGCTACTGGCGTAGCCTGTAAGAGTTTCATTTGGGACTTATTACGCATTCGGTATAAACCCTCATGTCTTTTAATTACATACAGTACAGTAGGAATTCCTTATTCTTAGGATAATGGACTTAAAACAGTTCTTTTCTTGACCTTGGGTCCAAAGAAACAAATAATGGTGTTTTAAATAAGGACAGTATGATAGTGATACCAATTAATAATTATGAACATGCAACGCAATGAAAATTATTATCGGTGAGATGGTTGTTATCAGTATAACAACTTGCTTTTGCCAAGCGTAACAGAATCTGCAATTCTGTGGATGTGCTGCCCTACGGGATGTGTGGGGTTGTGTGGGATTGGGGTGTGTACTTACTTGTGTGTCAAATTTCAGTTGAGGCCATGGGATATGATGCATCATAGTTTTTAAGTAGATGTAGAACGTCATTTGAAATGTACACATGGCAGAGTCTGAAATAAATTCTAAAAATGTCGAAAACGTATTGCCGTTGAACGTGGAAGATTCCGCTCCGCGGTCAAGGTACTTCCGTGTTATGAGCTAAACTCAATACTGACAAGGACTAAACTATATACAAGGAAGCACATAGCCAGTGTGTGGTTCTGGTGTGCGTTTCCTAAACAGCCCTACTGACGTCATATATAGCATCACGCAGATATCTAAATATCATTTTCTTCTCTTTCTTGTTGCAGTACCCACATAACAAATAGACAGTCATAATGAAGGAATACAAGCTAGTCGTTCTTGGCTCTGGAGGTGTTGGCAAAAGTGCCCTGGTAAGTGAAAGTAGACCACTGTCCTTTTCTCATGGATAGTTCTTGTTTTACTGTCTGTAATCTACAGTATAATGAAGGAAACATTTTCGGATTGCTGTATTTTGACTGAGATGAATGAGGTTTAAGCCGGGAAGTGTTATTGAGCTCCCTGGTTAACCGTAAGGTTTCAAGTACACATTTCTATGCGTATACGTATCTGTTACTATGATGCAAGTAAGTAGAATAGAAACTGCAATTACAAAGTGTCTGGCAAAGTTTTCTCTTGAAAGAGAGATAAGGTCTGGACAGGAAATTGCGAGCACGTTGTCCCAGATTGTCTATATATGTATTTCCTTCTTCATTAAACTAAGCTCATTGATACAAAAACATGTTGTTGTTGAATATATGAGTAAAGAGGTGGACAGTATTTTGTAGGTTGTGTTTAGTTTATGTCGGCTGAATATGCTGGAAATTGTAAACCGCTTTACTAGATAGGCAGTGAGAGTGTGAAACAGAGTATTACAATGTCAGGGAGGTCAAGCACATAAAGCATCACAGAAGGCATTGACACAAGCATTGGATCAATACTCTTTGACCTGTCCCCCCCTCCCTGGTGTAGAATCATACAATGTTGAACTTGTTTAGTATCTCAACTGCAGTTGTAGGACAAGCAAGTTACCACTTTCCAGCCTGAATAGATTTGAAATACTTGGGTCAAAACACTCTTCAATGGTCCTTAATGGGGGGTTTCTGTCTTTCGTTAGTTTAAAGCTATTATCTTACACATTTCTATGAACAAACAATGTTCAGGAAGTAGTTTGAATTGACTAAACTGAAAAAGAGCTACAGTGTCAGTATCAGAAATTCAAGCCTTCTTTCAGGTTAAAGTTGTAAACATAATTTGTTGCTAACTTTACTACTCAAGGTTCACTTTGAGGCTTGAATATCAAGCGCTGTTTATATGCCCCCCCCCCCCCCCCCAAATAAAATGAAGCAGAAGATTGTTTGAACAGCAGTGCTGAAGAATGAGAAGATAAAGGATTCGTTATTCCAAGTTTAAACATGCTTTTGGTAGAATAGTATTCAACTAACAAATGTGGATGACACAAAGAAACATCTTAAAAATATTAAAGAGAAGATCATTGTTAATGCTAGTTATTGTACCTTGAACCAACCTACTGTACATGAAGATTTCTTGATGTGC
Source organism: Apostichopus parvimensis (assembly GCA_000934455.1). NCBI lineage: Eukaryota > Metazoa > Echinodermata > Holothuroidea > Aspidochirotida > Stichopodidae > Apostichopus > Apostichopus parvimensis. The sequence goes on from KN884338.1 coordinate 71,244, forward strand.
ACAATATTTCATCCATTTTGACAAACTTTTACACTGTAAACTACAGTTTTATTATCTATCACTGTGTAGAACAGTATCCTCCAGCTCAGATTGTTTTAAGGTTCAAACACAGCATTGTAAAACCACGTTTGGAGGGGTATTTTGGAGAAGTAATTTTAGTAATATTAAGTTACTAGGATTATAAAGTTGCAGAACTGTAAATATAATTTGTTTTGCCACATTTAAGTTTATGTACATGCACAGTTACTCCAAGATTCATGATCGCTTCAATGAATACACACTGGAGCACTTAAATAATTTTATCTTGTATCAAAATAGCAAAATGTTCTGCAAAACTAATGGATTACTTCTCAAACGTAGAGAAATCAATTGTTGCTTTGTGAACACAACCATATTATTTTCATGATTTTATGACAGCCTACAGGTAACTTTGTATACCTCCAAATTACCATGCAAACTTGGAACGACTTGTTTCCTATCTAATATATGATATTTTGTATTAATTAGATAGTCCTGCTGTATGCCTCATTTTAGTCACTTTGTCTGACATACATGACAGCATCAAAGGTGTCAACTACGTGTTGTTTCGTTAAAATGTAACATCATTCATACTGTAGTTTATAGAAGCTCTGTAATTCTACCTGTTGAAACTTTGCATTGTGTTAAATAATTCATTCCCGATTTTCTCTCTTTTTGTTTCCCGTTTAATAACAGACAGTGCAATTCGTCCAAGGAATATTTGTGGAAAAATATGATCCCACTATTGAGGACAGTTACAGGAAGGTTTGTATTTTTATATATTTTATTAATTCCTGCTATGCTGAGTTATAAACTATGTTCATTTATAATAAGCCTGGTCAAAGCAAATTCCATTAACACAAAACTGTTCTTGTGAAATAGATATACCTAGCTTTCTTTAGAACTGGGAAGTGTTCATGCATTTGATAAAAGTGTTTGTTAGTATGTAAAGTCATATAATTAACAGTTTTGGTGGAATTTCAGTTCCATAAAATGTTGTATGTCTCAGGTAGTGGGTAGTTCCTTTATGATGTCACAGATTCTATGTAAAGTGGGTTGCTGTAGTTCCTTTATGATGTCACAGATTCTATGTAAAGTGGTTCTCAAATTACGATCAAATTCCAGTATTTGGAGTGTTGTGTAATTTGTGCCCAAGTCATTTTGTGGTCATTATTTGTTTTAACATTCAAGTCTATGTTTTTTTAAATGTGGCTTCAAGGGAACTAAGTAGTACTGAACATATTTACAGTAAGGGAGGTTGTGTTTTTATCCTCAGATTCGTACAAAGTTTATTTAATTAGGGGTATTTTGCACAAACATTTACTAACTAATAAACTTGTTCTGTAATCACTGTTCTCTTTATTACCTGGATAATATTGTGGCTGTTTCCATGGTTCTCTAGTTACATCTTGCTACAGTCTAAAACTTACTGAACTACTGCAGTAATGATTGTGTACAGTACCCCCTGAAGCAATGGTAGCTTCAACCTCAACTCCAGAAACTTTGAATTGTTGCTTCCTCTGCGGGCGGAGGTGTGATTTTATCAATGTCACATTTGAGGGGGGAGAAAAGATCAAGTATACTTTGGCCTCTTGCATTCCTACCATGCTGATGTCAAGAATCGTTAATTAGTCCCCACGACACACACGTGAGCATACATCGAAAGGATATATACTGCTATGTCTACATGTGTTGCAGTCATCTTGGTATATAGTTTGTGGTATTACTATGTATGTGCGTGTGTGTACAACCAGTCTGTGAGTAAGACAAGGTCCTCTCATAGAGGAATGGAGTTTTATGTCGGTAGTCTGGTTTCAATCCTTTGTTTTAACACTACAGTAGAACACTTAAAATTACACTACAGTAGAACACTTAAAATTATGCATGTAACACACATTCACTGCTTTTTACAGCCATTATGAAGTCCCAAAGAAGTGAGGGTTGCCTTTTGTTGGAACGGGTTACATATTAGCTATTCACGCCTTTAGAACCTGTGTTAGAAGAGTACTTGAGTCCTAGCCCTTTGGTTTTACAGAAATTATTTAATTATAGTTTATGGCATTGTTTCTGTTGCCATTAACTATATCACTTCTATAGTAAAACACAGTCATGCAGTACAGTACGTATGTATACAGCTTGAGAACCGTGTCAAATGCTATATGGCTCATGAAATATCTTTGTTCTGTGTGTTGAAACCATATGTGTGATTAGGATGTATATATTACTTGTTTATACCTGCATACTGGTATCTAGTTCCTACCATGACATGTGTATCATGTTATATATCAGTCATAATCTATACCATAGTGACAGTTGGGTATGAATGAACTAATTACGATGCAAGGTATTGAGTTGCTGGTGTGTGTAGCAACAGATTATCTGTGCTGGCATCTACGTCAATCCCATGGCTTGTCATTAAAGAACACTGGACCAATGTGAAATCAACCCTTCATTGCTTTGTGTCAGTTTGGTGGGGGAGGGGGAGGGGAGGGCTATCCCATTCAACAGATCATTCAGTTGCATCTAGTGTGGTTATGTATTTACTCATTACGGATGCGAAGAGGTTGCTTGGGACTGGACCCACTGGCCACAAAGAATGGGTGTGAGATTCCTGTACAGGGACAGGGAATAACTTATCCAGTATTGTATTGCAAAATCCTATGCAAAATTGGTTGCTACACAAGTGCAAAGATGTGTAGAATGCTGTTACTCTGTATTTGGAGTTTCGTCATCTATTTTGTGAATCTACATATATGATAGAAATTGTTTACCTTGTAATTCGACATCCAATCGAGTTTCCTTGTGGTAAACACCATGAGATCCAAGTATATGTCACTGTGTGGACATACATACGTCAAGTTTAAGGCGTCGGTCCCCGACCAACACACCCACCACTTAGGTATCTTAGGTTCGATTTTAGTTTCTTTCTTTGAAGACAAGTATGTACACGGAAACCAATGGAAATTTACCTGTACATCAAATATCCAAGTTTTACAATGAGCCTTACAAGACAACACTAAATATACCACAAGTGTGGACGGATATCCTAAAGTCAAAATTTCTAGATCACTGCATAATTCACTTATTGTATAATACAATTGAATATACTTCCTGTGGTGACTGCAGCTTTTTTTTGGGTTGTCTTGTGGTAACAATAGACTACTGTTTAGCTGTTGTTTCAGATAATGGATTTGCGAGTTTGCATAGCCTGAACAAATAGCCTATCTGTTGGATGTAGGTTATTTTACACACTGTTGCAGTATAATCCCTGAGATAAAGTGTGGGAGTTTGTATTCTGTGACTGATGATTCATAATGAGTGTGGCTGGCTGTGTTTGTATTGCTTCAGTGCACACTGTCTATGCATGGAATTGCGGCTACTATGAAAGCACAGTGTAGAACAGCTGCCGATTCTAAAAGAGGTGTTCAGTCGCAGATAGTCTGACTTTTCTTATCTTTGTTTGAATAAAGACCGTTACATTGAAATTTTTTGGGGGTATTGTATAACTGGAATGTCAAACTGGGCCTTTTTTTTTAAATTTTTGCTAAGGCTTGCCCTTGCAATGGAATTGCTGCACTAGAGAAATTTTGTGACGTGCTTAGTACTATACAGCTGTACTGCAGTAATATATTCCATGCATTTGTTAGTGGTATGACCAACATGTTAATTGTCAAAAAAATTTTCTATTTTTAGGGAGAATAAAGGGGCCCTTTTGTCATCATGGGTAAGACAGATGGCAAACAGATGAATAACCATTGATGGAACTTGATCGGTTTACTATCATAAAATAAAAACCGAGATGTTATGGTGTTGCATTAAAAGGATTGTCTGGTGGCCCAAAGAAGTTACCTTAAAAAATAGTAAATAATTTTCCAAACATGTTGTCAAAGTATGAGAACGCTAATGTTGCGTTTGACAGAGAAACGATTTTTTAATCGTTAAGGATAGACATTTCAAATATGATTTGAACAGTACAGAACGTGACGTCAGCTATGCTATTGCAGATTGCGACATAACCCACCCTCCGCACAGTACCTATACGGTAATCACAACAAAAACAGCGTTTGTATACAGATAAATTTCTTCCTTAATTTCCGGTGAAATTTCTTAAAAATTAGATATGTTTTCAAAAACTCCTTAAGCCGCCATGTACTAGATCGGTGGTTCCGTGGTCTTTGTGTAACACAAGGTAAATTTTAACAGCAGACTCTGAGTTGTCCAGGCTATACATCGCGCTATCCAGCTCCAACGCGAAAAATGTTCGCACGTAGGCTATACTCAAACGTTGACAATCGGACAGTTCTGCGAAGCCTAAGCTTATCAGTGCTACATTCTGCTCTGACAACGATTCGATCAATTTCTTCAATAATTTCCGGTGAAATTTCTTATAAATTAGATATGATTTAAAAAACTCCTTAAGCCGCCATATATGTAGTAGATCGGTGGTTTCGTGGTCTTTGTGTAACACAAGATAAGTTTTAACAGCAGGCTCTTCGTTGTTTATACATCGCGCTATCCAGCTCCAGCGCGAAGAATGTTCGCGTGTATGGGCTACTCTAACGTTTACAATCGGACAGTTCTGCGATGACATCGATTCCGCCAAGTTTCATCTTTCGGTTTAACGAATACTTTTCAAGTTTCCTTTTACTGTTAATTTGATCCGTGAATTTTATTTCAGCGATTTCGAAGAACAGTTAATGAACTGTGGTTTGAGTGTGAGTTTACTATGTGCAACGCTATACAAGTACACCAACTGAGCATCGTAGTATATACGTTCGCGAGTATGTACGTTATATATATGAGGCAATCCAATGTGCTTACACGTGAGTTTATTTGCTGCGGAATTGGGAGTGCTAACTTCAAGTCGCCTGTTTTGCCTATCTGCAAGCATTACGTCAATCACCATATTGAAGCGTTCGAGCAAACGGTACTTTTGATGAGAAACTGGTGAATTTAAAAACCAAATTTCTACAAGAAGAAAACGTCGAATGGGGACAATTTTTACATGGCTAGAAAAAGAAAAATAAGAACTACAAGGACAATGTATCAAAATCTTCCACCAGACAATTCCTTTAATTCTCTCATCTGATGACACTTGTTCGATATTCACGAGAGAATTGGTTTCAAAGATCAAGAACTTTGACAATCACCTGACTAACTTTAGCAAGAACTTTGTTATTAGTCCATGCAATAAGGTTTAGGGAGTGTAAATCATTGCCTGGTTTTGGTTGTCAAGGTTGGAAAAGTGGATAGAAATTCAATGGATAGATTAAAGAGTCGTTTTGGTACACAGATAATGTATCAACAATGTATGTTAGGTATCAGCAATATATTGTAAGTATCAGCAATTATATTGCAGCAGCATATTCATCACACACCCTCTGCCATAGTAAGTGACATGACTGGGACAAAAGAACTCAAAACTTAAAATAAAACAAGACATAAAATTCTAAGTGCCTACTATATATGCTCCTTGCCATCATACACACAGCAGTATCCTAGATTTTGCTTCACAACATCATAGACATATTGCCTGCAATGCCTAATTATGTTCCCATTGATCTCACTGTGATATAGACGGTATCTATTATGTTTTCTATCGTCCTTTCTGTGCCGACGAATTCGTGCGTTGAGAAAATTTGGATAAACCCAAGGTATCAGATTTCTGATACGAGTGAAAGTGCAACCGATTGTTGCTGTTCATGAAATAAAAAAAATGAGGTCTTATGGCTGAGCGTTAAATGTGAGTCATTTCATCAACAAAGTCAGAACTGAAAGTTATCATGTACCTGGCAAGTGGAACTCATTATTTTTGCAGTGATGTCACCGTGTCCAAGAACAAACAACTCAATGGCTTAACTCATTTCCTATGTTTGTCCCAATCAACTGTAAGGCTCTCTATGCAATATATGTGCATATAATTTGCACTGAGTTATCATGTTGGCTGTATAGTGTAGGTTTGAAGTATGCTCCCAGTTGCTTGCTATTGGTCTACACAGCTTGTATCATAATTGCTGTGGCAACCACTTACCAATATAAATCTGTGCACCCAGTTCTGACCAGCATTTTTGTTGCTGACCCAGTGACCACAAAGTCGAGAACACCACCCGCAAGGAGGAATTTTATGTGAAATGTCTCTTTTTAATCAGATTGTAACATTGAAAAACACCCCCATGGCAAGCAGAAGGTGGAAAGTAGTTCAAATTATTTACAGTTTTTTTTTCTCCCGGAGTTTTGTTCTCAGGGTTTCAGCTAGTCTGATTTGTCTTGTTTAGAAATTTCTGATACATCAAGAAATAAAACTAAGGTGAATTCTGGTATATTTTCCTCTCTCGTGTGTCAAATCACAGTACATTTTTATAGACAGACTTCAAGAGACTTGATGAACTCTCAGATTCAGCTCACCGTGAACTTTCATAGCTCAACACTAATCAGGTCTCCCACAGAGACTTTATATATTTAGACAAAACCTTGAGCTTGTTCAATTAAGATTATACAGTACTATTATATTATGTGATATTGCATTTGCAGAGAAGTACCAACTATTAAAGATCAAAATAAAACAAAACGGTAACAAAACGCCTTACCAACAAAAAACCCGGGGAAAAAAAAGGGGAAAAAGGCCCGAACGTTCCAAAACAACAAGAACCTCAAACAATAAAAAAGGTTGCAATCGAAAAAATGAAAAGGTGGTGCCCATTGCAGATCCAGTTGTGAGAAGGTTTAATACTAAATTCTGTTCAGAACTTCAGAGAGATACTACACACGTTGTCATTTTCAGAGTGTCCGGGCGACACAATCTTAAAATGTATAGAAAACTTTAATTATCGCCTAATTACGATTCATTTCATGTGGGAGGGTGTCCTAGACTCCTAATTGCAAGATCAGTTTCGATAGTACTTGATAAAGCCAGAAATTGACTACTCTACAAAACTGAAACAGTCGAGTGAAAGTATCGTACACTAAAAATGCGGTCTTTCTCTCGGCAGATAGGTATAGATGTCAGATCACGGTATTATCAACATGCCATATGCTCTGTGACGAGTGGAAGTCAAAACTACTCGAGTTTTACAAGTCGGTATAAATTACCACCATCTAGATGGTTAATAGGGATGTTCAATAATACAGTTCATAACATTCTACTTAAAATTAGCTTTTTTTTACTTCAAATTTTAGAGTGTGGGTTACTTTAGTCAGAATGAACAACAAAGTTGCAGTTTGAGTTGACTTCAACCACAATCTGGTGAAAACTGACATAGTGATTTAAAGGGGGAGAGTTAAGTTACATGGAAATGCCATCAGCAACCAGTCGGAAAGTAAGCAGAAACTCTAAAGGTTTTGGCAAAATAAAGCATTACTTAAAATAAAATGGATACTTAACTTGATATATGGGTTTATAGGTTAATAACATACGTATTAAAGTCAGCCAATGGTTGTAATGGCTAATGATCTCTTAGTTAGCTGGTGGGTTGTCTAATTTCTACGTTGCTAAATACAAAGCGACGTCCTAAGTATGAGTGTCACAGAGTTATCCCTCAACATAGACTGTAGCTTTAAGTTATCACTAAACACAGACTGTACTTGTACAGTAGCTCTGTAAGTTACAACTCAATATAGTCTACTCCAGTTTAAAGAATGCCAGCCATTATCTTTTAACCTGGAATGGTGGTTACTGGTTAGTCACCTCAGTGGCCCTTATCACCAATTAATTTCAAGGGTTTGCAAAATGGAGGTCAGTAATTTAATGACACTAAATTAGCCATTAAATTTTAATTACTACTTTAATTCAACTTTGTCACCTTTTGTCTCATTACACATTTATAAGCTCTGTGGGTAATATCAGTGAGAAAGACACATGTCCTAGTTGTTGCAGATTGATATCTTTCTTAATAATGGCTTTGTTCTTACAGTGAGTAACATTGAAAGAAAAGTGATAAAAATAAAAATGAGATATTAAATGCTGATTTCTTCCAAATTCTTCTAATAAAGGCGATAAGTTTATTTTTCATGCTCATGGAGCAGGAAGTGAATCCATGTTTATAGCAAGTCTGAACTTTAAGTTAGAATTGTCTATGCAAAAAGTGAAAGTTATTTCCCCATTATGACTTTGTGTATTAAATTAGCAATTTAACTAGTTTTAATTGTAACCTAATGCTTTGTGACAGGATGTAACAAAGATAAATGTATGACATGTGCATGTGCATGTATTAAATTAGCAATTTAACTAGTTTTGATTGTAACCTAATGCGTTGTGACGAAGTTGTAACAAAGATAAATGTATGTCCATGCCTGCTGCAGTAAATGCCTATATGGTGTGAGTTCCCAGCATATCTTTGTGCGTTACTCAGCATGTGTTATTGTTAGTGGTCACCCTGTATGTGTGTGCCAGGATACTGTAAAATGTTTGAAGAGGTTGATTGATTTTAGAGGTAAACAAGTTTATTGCCTCAAGATTGTCTTAAAAGTCTCCTCAGAGTGATAAGAGGGATGAAGTCTTCTTGTAAGAGGTTACTAGAGCAGCCCAGGTGGTCATCAAAGTTGCTGAACAATTAATTAAACAACAAGACATGTATGCTTCTTGGCAATGTGTATGAAGGGTTGCACTAGAAGTGGATAAGTAAAGTCTGTTTACATTTCCTTCATCAGTTGCACTTGTTTATCAGCTTTTAAATCTGAAAGATTTGTTGAAGCATTATAAGAACCCCCCTGTATACCTTAAAAAAGGTTGATGTGGTTTAACCTAGTTCAGCTAGTTTAACAAACATCTGCTTGGCACAGAGGATTACAGCAATATTATGTGGGTATACACTACAGAAAAACTAGACAATGGTCTGTTGCTTGTAGCATTTCGCTTTCTGATCTTGAAACGTGCATAAAGTACATCTCTGTCTCACATTGGTATTAAACCTGTCTTTTCTAACTATGTTATAGAACAGCAACTCTACACCAAAATCAACAGCTTGTATCTCCCATTCTTAGACTAACAATGGGGTTGGAGGGGGGGGGGTGGAGGAGGGGCATTGAAAAAGCAGTAACTGCATTGATCTTCCTCACCCGCTGAAATATGCCTCTCTCTCATCTTAAACAAGTCTCCATTACATTCAAACATGCTAATATCAAGTACATACAACAGTCAACAGCCAGTCAACCCCAACAATATTGGAAAAAACTCTCAGGACAAACATCTGGTGGTCTTGTGTTCATCTTGTTAATCCAACTGCTACCAACCAATGCATCACACTCATTTACTTAACACAGTCACGGTGAACACACTTTGTACCCTTCCAACCTCCAGTCTCCAACCTCATTGCCATGTCCTCTTTTTGAAGAAAAAAAGATTCCCCCCTCCCCCCCCCCCAAAGTCTTATATCCAAATTTCTCACCCATTTAATCTCTCATCTTCATAGTCCCATGTTTTCTGGTTAGGCTTATTGTAACAACTAGCCCAAGCAGGACAGTTGACTTCATTTGGTCAGAATGTTTTAAGCAAAGTAGTTGTAAATTTTAGTGAAAGTTAAGAAAGATTGTTACAACAGCAATTCAATACAACATTAGCAAGAGGATTGTACTGGTTGTCACAAAATTCTAATTTCTTACAGAATTTGTACCAATGTTTGATGGATTTTTTTATATATTATTTTAAACTGTAGCTAGGTAAAAGAATTGTAGGAACGTTACAACAGAGTGTTTGAAATGGATTGAAATCAATCTTGTGCATCAAGTTCTATAAATGATATTAGTTAAAAGCCATACTAACATAAATCACATTTTCTTTGAATTAAACTGACAAAAATATTCAGGCTAAAGCAGATCTCTCTATTCCTAACGTCTACAATTAACTCCATTCGGGTGAAAAGTAATTTAAAATTTTTAGTGCCACCTGATTTCTAGTGTGAGCTGATTTTTCCCTCGAGATTGTTATTATTTCATTGAATCGTTAAATTCGTTGAATCTCTTTCTTCATATCGTTAGCTCCAGGAAGCCTGTAATAAAAGCTTCCCGTGATATATATATATATATATTTCATACTTTGTCGGGAGTGAATTACCAAAGTGGGCCTCAAGGAGGAAAAGTCAATTTGGTTTTACAGGATTTATGGCTTAAATCTTCTCTCTAATAACAGCCTGCAGGCTAAATCCCCTCTGAGGGGTAGTGATGCTGTATATTCAGTGGGAGTGAGTCAGCTTTGTGTAAATCTTACCAATGTTTTGACAGTTACTTGATACCTCATGTGAATGAGAACTCCGACTTGAACTTAACAATGTCTGGTCCAAATTGTTGTTGACATATATATCTGCATGCAGTATGATCTGCATGTCCGCAACATCAAAAAAATAAGTGTAGTTCTTGCTTACAGTACAAGTTTAAGCAATTATTATATAGTGGAGAAATTTGTATTTTGTGCAAATTAAAGTTGATTATCACTGTCTGGATGGACTCATACTTAATGGAGAAAGGGAAGATGTGATATTTGAAAACGTAAACAGACAGAACATCATTTAGTTAATTAGATGGAAGTTTCCTTTTGTTCTAGATAATCTTTGCTTCAAACGTCTCCCACAATTTATGTACTCGATGATAACACAGTACCAGTGAGTTGAGGATAACGTTTTGTAGTAGTAAGAAACTTGAGCCTTTTGGGGCATAATTTGTAGCTATGTAAGTCTCTCAAATAGAAAGCAAACTTGTCTAGTGGCACCATACACACGACAATGCTGGATTGTTGTATATATCAGCATCCATAGCCTAGTGGTAAGGGTGTCTGTATATAAAGCGGGAGGCCTGGGTTCGAATCCCGGTTGAGGCTGGAAGTTTTTTCACTTCTTCTTGATTTTCCAACTCATTACAATTTCAATATATATATATACTGTAAGTAACAGTAATGTTATTGTGTTGACATGTTTTGTCTTGTTGGATGATTCCTACAATTCTGTTCTCAGTTGTTGTGTTAAAGTATTAACACACTCTGAATATGTTCAATATAAGTACACGAACACTTCAATTGAACCCAGCCTGGATGTCATTTGTACTTTGTAAACGGACAAGAGATTTTGTTTGCGAGCCTTCTGTTAAATGGGTTACACAGAGCTATTACTAGCTCTATACCAATTAAGGAAACCCTGTACTATAGTTTCAGTGCCTTGAGAGTGGCTGACCTTTTACATCCCTTTGTTGGTTCAGGAAATATTCCATATTAATTATTGGCCAAAGCAAAGTTCAAGATTGAAGAATTTAAGTTCATTGCCTGTATGATAAATCAAAACACACAATAGCATATATATAGTGATTGCACAGCACTGCATGCTGTATAACATAACACAGAGTCCCATTTCAGAGACTGATGTTAGGTAGGGTTGTTATAATGCTTTAATCCAAATAAAAGCTGTATTATTAGGGCTGAAAATGCTTCCGAGGTAAGAGAGTTGTTGAAGTTTCCATTCCAAACAACCTAGAAAGCCTATAATACACAAGTACAGGAAAATAAACAATAGCAAACTGAGTGGGGAAATAATATACAATAGAAAAGAAGTGTTTCACTAAAATGGGAATCAAACCAGTGAGCCCAGGATTATAGGTTCTGCACTCCACTAACTGAGCTATCCAGCCCATAGCTGACCCATCCCATCCCTATATAGCCATATCTTTGCCAGGGCCCCAGTCGGAAGTCAACCGACCAATCAGAACTAGTCGTTACGCATCCAGAACTCTGCATGTACATGTTATGCGCTATCGACCGATTTGCGCCATCGATCGATAGCGCTGCACTATCTATGGATCCGTCGTTAGCGCAAGCATCGGTAGATCGCGCTGTGCTATCAATCGATAGTTCGTGGGTCGTGTAGCCACTTTCTTGTACCCGCTGTGCTTGAGTTCGTCTATGTGAATACCCTTTACGACATCGAACACGTTGTCAGCATGGACAACTCGCAGGAACTTGGCGCTTCCCTCAACTTGTATCTTCTGCTCGTTTGGGATGACCAGAACTTGATTAAGACCAAGGCCAGGAAGGTCGACAATCTGAAAATTCCGTGTTTTGACCCAATGTCGGAAGTGCGAGTCCACCTTGATGCTTGGATCAAGAAGATGAGATTTTATGGCATCGTACTTCTCCGCGCTGATGACTGGGCTCTTTGTTGAAGCAGCTTGGCGGTCGACGGTCTCCTGCATGTGTTCTCGAAAAGCTAGCTCTTTTTCCATTTTTACGAATATCGTCACTATATATCAGTACTATATGAGGTCGATAGTCACTGTTGGCCCAATCACATCAGTAATTTAGCAGATTTCTTAGAACCTAGGCCTGAAGACATATGATACAACCTGATACAGCAATGGATTTAGGCTATCTCCATGATACAACCAATTTTTTGGAACTCATAATTTTTCATTGTATCACTATCAATTGATAAAATTTTATTGAATTTATCATAAATATTTACATAGAAAATGGTAATTAAACGGGCAATTTTAAGAAAAATCAGTAAGGTGTCCCTTAAACAGCACTTGGCGTCATCCTGAAATTAAAAAAAAAACATTGTCATTATCACAAATAGATATACAATCCGTCGATCTGCCTGCGCGATCTCCCGATGCTCGCGCTAACAACTGATCCATAGATAGCGCAGTGCTATCGATCGATGGCGCTAATCGGTCGATAGCGCATAACATACATACTGTCAAATTATTGCAAACTATTTGGTTAAACAGAGTGAGCGTCTTTAAGGGAATTGCTGATGATATGTCCTATCAGAGGTGGTGTGATTCTTGGTGTCCAAGTGGTCAGCTTAGCCAAGTTGTACAACATAATAGAATTACCTTTTTAACTTCTGTCTGAAAGAGAGCTGGTAAATGGAATCATCTTCCTCATTCAAGGTATAGATTTTGAGAAACATTTTGTTGTGTGTCATCGTGACTAGTCTAATAGGCTAGCCAGTCTCGTCAGTCACCTTAAAATATCTGAAGCCAGAGTTTTAACACGATAGTCATTGGAGTACAGGCCTGACAGTGTTATTTTAATGTAGAGCTGCCCATACTCAGTACACATCCATGTAACATTTGTTAAGCACTTACTTTCTCTTTGTCCCAAAAGATGATGAAAACTGTAGAATAAATGGAATTTGCTTGTATAACCTAGATTTTCTTTCCTTTTTCCCATGCAGCAAGTGGAAGTGGAGGGACAGCAATGTATGTTGGAAATTCTGGACACTGCTGGCACAGTAAGTATTTGTTGACATACAATTCTTTGTGGTTTGGCTTGCTATCCACACATGCATAGAAAATGTGCATAATTTGTGATATATGCGTGAATGTTGCATGGATATAATTGATAAATCGTTGACATTTTCCTGTAATGCACCTGGTTTTATTGTCATTAAGATGTAAGTGAATAGTGACATGACTGATGTTTTTAGTGATTTCATTGATAAGTCTCTAAAGAATGTCATTTTCATTAGTATGAAGCTTCGTTTTTTTCTTGCTTGCACTGACTACTGTTTGGACAATGTAAGCCTCATATATAGTTTCCAAGTCAGGGAATAACCTAGTGTTCAAATCTTGTGTATCATTTTTGAAAGCTCTGAAGTTTGTCTCGTGTACAATACTATGGTTCACATGTAATAACCAGCTACACATCTGTCCACTTGTATATATATACTATATAGCTGACCACATAGTTGACCATTTTGCAATGCAATACTGGATAAATGATTCCCTGCAATTCTCATACAAGCTGTATGTAATGGTGTATAGATAATAGAAATGCAAACACTAACTAGTTAGTGGGTGCATGGGTGGGTGGGACTTAACCTGAACTTGCCAGCAGCCAATATCTGCATGAATGGCTTTTCACACAAGTTGCTGGTTGGACTTGCACAACAAATTATTGTTCTGTTAAATATGCTGTATTGGTTTGTTCTGCCATGGCTTTACCTACCCATACATTTCACACATAGTATTATAGCTTGTGGTAGAAGCAAAGCTTTTGCAGTGATTTTGCTTGAATTCCTTTCAGAATCCTTTGCTTGTTTTTTTGTTAATATGTGTATGTAAATAATATTCCTGGAGTCAGTAAGAGTTGTACTTTATCAGTCAACAGTTTTGTATCTAATTGTTTTGTTTTTGATCAGCAATAAGTAAAGGTGAAAATGGGGAGAAAGATAAACAGTAGAATTAGCAATGTGAAACATGAACTTGATATCCATAATTCTGCTCAGTATAGTGTGATCAATCAATGTGCTAACATTGACAGGGGACTGAGGGGAGGTTGTGGTGGGAGGAAGTCAGAGCTTGAAAACCAGGGAAGAATTAAGGACAATAATTTGCATAGAAGTTTGAATTCTGAGATGTTACTTTGTCATAAAAAATAGTGAAAGTATTAAGCTTCTGAATACAATCTGCTTAAGCATGTAATGTATGCTTTTAAATAGTCCCTGGCGAGTCTGAGCGTTCCCAGGATTAAGATTAACCACATACATGTGCTCATCCAAGCTGAACATTGAACGTAGAGTTTAGAAGATTAACAGCGCATACCAGGCTCTTCAGGTCAAGACGGATGAAACACATAATTTATTCCTCTCTGTTGCCCTCTGATGGCTGACTGCCATCCGTATATATATATTGTCAAGTTAATCAAACAAGCTGTACACCGTGTTTCTTTTAATTGACAGGAACAATTTACAGCGATGAGGGACCTTTATATGAAGAATGGCCAGGGCTTTGTGCTGGTCTATTCTATAACAGCTCAATCCACCTTCAACGATCTCCACGATCTCAGAGAACAAATATTGCGAGTGAAAGACACAGATAACGTAAGTACATGGAAGAATTATGCGGAAATTACTTGTATCATAGTCATGCCTTGAATTGCTTGATAACTTGGCAATATGTGGTAATATTATTCACGGTTGCAAACGTTTCTTCAACATTTTCCCAAAGTTTCATGGCCTCAAATTTCATATTAGGATCTATATATATACTGTATGTTGCTAGCTTTCTCGGTATCAGTGTGGAAACTTTCATGGCTTCAAGAAATATTATTGAATCAGTTTCATCATAAACTTTAATGTTTTGTTTGTTTCTGTCACAGTTACTGAGTATATGTTCTAGTTTTGCAATGCAGCCATACATCTTAGTTAATTGGTCAGACCTTCTTTTAACATATATCACAACTATTTACTCCCCCCCCCCCCGCCCCTTACTTGTCTCCAGTCAAGACATGCACTTTCAAATCTACCCAACTTTTGTTAACATATTTGCAATGTGCTTCCACTCACCCATTTATCCAGGTGAAAATCCATTTACACAGTTTTACTATTGAGTTCTTGATACCAGGATAATATGAATGCATTGAAAGCTCAGACTGTGGCAGTTGGAAGTTGCTGCCATTAGAATCATGATACTCGTACTTTACGTATGTGTTGTTGTTGGTTGTGAAGGGGAAACAAATAGCAAACTAAATGAATTGCTTAAAATTCTTCTTCATCAGGTACCCATGGTTCTGGTTGGAAACAAATGTGATTTGGAGGACGAAAGAGTGGTCGGTAAAGATCAAGGGAGTAATCTAGCAAAGCAGTTTTGTCACTGGTGAGTTTGTTTATACGTCAATCACCCGAAGATTGCAGATAATTTGAAGTTTTCATTCATCTTTGAGATAATTTTGCCCGTTGAACTCCAACGAGAAGGCCAAATAAGGTTACTTTAAATGTAGTGGAGATATGTGACAAATGAAAAATTTTGCAGAAAAATGTTCATTAAATCCAATCAATATCCCAAGCAGGGCATTGTGGAGACCTTCATTGACTACACATATTTTGTTTGTAAACATAATCTAGCTGTTATCAGTTTTGGTAAAGGTTAAAGATAATCTCTGGTCAGCCAGAGAAGCCTTTTGAACAGTTAGCTTCAAAAGGTCAAACTATATGAAATCCAATAAACCTCAGAGCTTGTTATTCATTTAATTTATTTTGTTATTGTTAAGTAACGAGAACCTCGTACTCATACTCATTCAATTCACATAAAAGGAAAATAGATGTTTTCTTTGTGTGTAAATGTATTCAAAGTAGTTAATGCCCACACTATATCGACCTACAGCAAAGTTTGAACCTTCTTATTGCTGGTACCTAATTGCTTGCTGAGTTTAAGGGAAATAATTCATAGCTTTGGTAGTTAATAATTCACCATTTTCCTGAGCCAATAGGGATGTGAATCTTGTATGAACTGTTGAAGGTCACCAAGATCGTACAGTTCCTGCACTTACGGAACACTAGAAGCTTCCTGTACAGTTACCAGTGTTAGTCACATGTAGGCACTTTGAGAAATGCTTGATAACTCTCAATACCAGATTATGCAATTAATCCTGTGGTATGCTTGTACATTCTCTAGTAGGCTACAAACAACCTTGTATCGTTTTGCATTGACTTAGACCTCCTTACTGTCCTCTAAGCTCATTATCTTGCATATGGGTTATTTCAATCACAAGTCAACACTTGTGAACACGTTTTAATTCTCTCTCTCTCGCAGCACTTTCTTGGAGACCTCAGCAAAGACCAAAATAAACGTCAACGAAATCTTCTACGACCTCGTCAGGCAGATCAACCGTCAGACTCCTGAAACAAAGAAGGGAGGCAAAGGAAAGAAGAAAACTTGTGTAATTGTTTAAATTATTAGAACACTTTTGAGAGTCTTAACGACTCAAGAACTCTGTTGAAACATCCATCTTGAGGGGGCTGATACTCTCTTTAATTGACAGGCTTGCATTTAATTTGGAGATTTGAGATCATACTGTGGCAGTTTCTCACAAGTATTTTATCGGAAGAACCAGCAGGGGGAAGAGAGCACTGCTTGCTAATTTGTCATCAAAGACTGTGTGAAAAAACCTTGGTCAGTATTTTCTTGATCTGGGTGAGATAATGGTGGAAAGTATGTAGCCTTGTATAGCAGAGCAAGATATGATACCGACACTTGTGAATAGTTTTAATGTAAGGTAAACTTGGTCTATGGCCATGCATTATGGTTGAGTTACGTATTTGGGGAGGTTTTTAAGTATCACTGACATATATTTGAATGCACTGTCTTTACTCAGCAAACTGTGGCTGGTGCTTGTTGTATGTGTTGAACTTTACGTCGTATTCTCGTTCGTTGAGCATTTGCCTTACAATCATATGAAGCAGTTTAGTACATGTGGATTCATTTTATTTGCCATGTACATTGTCTTTAAAAGCTCCCGAGGCAATATGAATCCGTCATAAAATGCTTCGGAACTTTCTACTCCTTTGAAAATGTTTATTTTGAGCCTGGTATGTAATTTATGAAGTGTAACAAATGTACCGTTTTGAAAAACAGCAGTTACAAACCCACGGCTGCGAGACAAACGACCACATAAATCAAGCGTCGGGTTTATTGTCACGCTCATCATCGCCGCCGCATGTAGTCAAGAGCGAACACATTAGTATGTCTAGGAGGCCCTCTCAGAAGGGAAGGACACGGTATGTTTTTTTCGTCTGTTTGTGGTATCGTATATCCCAGTTGTCCTTAGTATGTATCATTACGTGGAGTTTACTTTGCTCTAAACATGCTACTTAACGGAAGCAGCAGCAGCAGCTGGTGATATATGATACTGACTCAGTAGTCTAGATGTATTACAGAGTTAACACACATGAGGCATTGCCCTGTCTCTGCCTATGATAATAAACAACTGTGTTTATGTGCCCGAGACTGCAGGGGAAGCTAGCATCGTGTACTGAGAGTTGATCAGTAGGAGTAGGAGGAGCTTATTGTGTGAACATTGTCATATTACTTTGAAATTAAACAGTGTTAGACACCTACCAATGTGACTAGTATCTTGCTAAACACGTGACTGGTATGTTATATCATATATTTCCAAAATAAGTCACTGGAAAGATACAATGACATGCATTGTTGTTGCTGTAATTTGGGGATAATTAAGACTTTGACCCTCGCGCCTATTGTTTAGATATTGCCTGGCATTCAGGTTTTATATGTCTCTTCGTACATTGGCGGGAATCCCTAGTTGAATGGGAGGACATTGGGTAATGAAGAGTCTTAATTATCTTCTTTCAATTAAATTTAGTTTCTGATAGAGAGGCCTTCAGAGATCACATATTTTAAAGTAATGATTGATGGTGTTAGTGGTTGGGCATGTCTCTACAGTCCACGCATGGCAAATAGTGAACAGTTACAGGGAATTAAACAAAGAAACAGGTTCCGTTGGTACTGGAAGAGTCGCGTTAGAGAGTAAACAAAATTTTACTGTTTGTGGTTAATGTCTGTTGTGGTAAAAGCACTGCTTCGGTTTGACATAATGCTTGTTCGCTCACTGCAAAAAGTGTTAACTGTTTCTCGCATCAACATCAGTTGATATCTCATCCTCGTTTCAAGTAAATAGAAGAACATTTGTTGTGGATTTGTAAAATAAGGTAACGTAAGGTAACAAACCTATTTCTCGCTCACCAATGTTTTCTTAGGTGGTTATAAATGTCAGTGGATGCTCTGAATTTTTCCCTCCAGTAGGTTCAGATCTTGTTAAGTATTGACATTTTACTGGCATGGATGAACAATAGGCCTTTGTAATATTAACAGAACAATAGGCCTTTGTAATATTAACATACCTTTAACACTGTAGAATTGCTTCCAGTGTTGAAGCAACAGACTGCAGTGTTAGTGCAATATTGAGGTAAGCAGTGTAAAAGATTGTTTTACGGTTTCCTTGTTAGGGAAAGTAAGATACTGTACATTAGATATTACTGCACTGTTAGTTCCACACTTGTCATTTGATGTAAGAGTTGATGTAGGCTATATTGAAACAATGAACATCTTGCCCAGTTAGGTCTTGATAAGAGAACTTTTAGTTTCTCTCTTGTTGTAACAAATTTCTTCCACTTTTGCTAATGGTGATTTAAAAATGACAAGGCTTACAGCTTAACAACCAACTGCTTGAATTCAAGCTTGAAACATTGAAAAAATTACAAATCAAAGACATCTAACCATGGACGCTTGGAATAGATTTCTAAACTGTTGATTTCACTCCATAATTATTTCAACTTTGTATAAAGTTGACTTTCTCGATGTTCACGTCTTCACACTTCAATGTTCACACCTGATTGTGCTAATCACAGATGATATTGTTATGTCACTCCCAGTAACACCAGCTTTTTGTGGCTGTGAATTCAGTTTTTAAACTTTCTATGTATGTCGAATTTATACCATTAAGCTTCTTACTCTTTTTATCTGTAAATAAGGGTCACTGCACTTACCCATGGTGTTAAACTTGCAGGAAGGAAGGATGTTGTCACATTAAACTTTGAGCCAATTAATTTTTTCAATTCAGATATCAAGGAATGAGAAACCACACAGAATCAAACCATGAGGCATTTGTTACAATTGAAGTTGCCATAAATATTGAACTGAAATCATTGCCGAGATTAATTTGTGATAGAGTTGCTTACTCATCGGACACTATTCTAAGCATTGATGCATTCAAAATTAGGGTATTTAGGATGGGAATGAGTAAATAATAACCCTTTTAAGGACTACAGATCTCCTTCATGGAAGACTGATAGTGTTAAGACTATACAGTGTGAAGGCTGATAGTGTGAAGACTACAGTGTGAAGACTATACTGTGTGAAGACAATATAGTGTGAAGACTATACAGTGTAAATACTATATAGTGTGAAGACTATACAGTGTAAAGACTATAGTGTGAAGACTATATAGTGTGAAGACCGATAGTGTGAGGACTATATAGTGAGAAGACTAAAACTGACGTCTAAAATCCTACAGCTGGGTTTGGTACGATGTGACAACTATTTTGACAATATGCGATTCTAACTTATGGTACTTGTTTGACATGAATAGAGATAGGCTGGAGTTCACGTAGGCATATGGGGTATGGTACTCTTACTAGTACTTTGACATCAGTAAAGAGATAAGATGGAGTGCACATTGGCATATGGGGTAGGGTACTCTTACTAGTTCGTTGAAAGTTGCAGTCTGCTGTTATCAGTATTACTCCACTCTCTACTTTTGAGGGACCATGTCCTATGTACATAATCATGTGCTTTGGACTCTGTAGAGAATTCTCTCTGACAAATTAATTGTAACAATTTATCATCAAGATAAAGATAGAAACTTCCACAATTTGGGTAAATTTTTACGGTTTTTACAACCACATCCTGTTCTACATATTGTACATTGTTTCTCCATTTTAATTCAAAATATATTGTATTTCTATCACTTTTAGTAAGCGTCCACTCATAAACGATTGTTTACGTTTTGATCAGAGGTAGTCCCTTATGGTATTGAGTCCAGATTTCCTTTTGTTTATCATTGTATGTTAATTACCCTGTGTATTAATTATTATGTGTATGGAATCTTGTCTTGTCTCATTAACATTTAATGATTTATCTATTGCCATTATTAGAACTATTTTATCTATTTTTTATGATCTTGTTTGAAAGGGATAAAACTGCATTTGATGTGGAGGTGGTCATTATGATGTATTTGAATTTTAAACATTTTTTGCAACAAGGGCTTGAAATTGTAATACAACTGTCTCCATGTTATCTTTAATTTACATCGTTCCTCGCTTACCTGTCTCCCCACAACCTTAGCACCCTCATTCTACCGTGCCTAGAATGTCGTGGTAACCTTTTAACACTGTGCACCCTCTACGACCGGCTCCTCCGGTCACTGGGGACCAAGAAGATATTAACCGAAGAATTGGTATAACCAACGGTGCTTTCAACACACTGTCAAGTATTTTCAATAGCAAAAACATAAGCCGAAACATTAAGCTTAGGATTTTCAAGGCTTTATTAAAGAGTTTTCTTTTGTGCAATTGCGAACTGTGGGACACAACGAAGGATCTTGATCGCAAAATTGACACTTTTCAAAGGAGACTACTTCGTAATATTCTCAACATTAGATGGACCAATGACAATTTGGTTATCAAACGATGAGCTCTACAATGAAACCAACCAAACACCTTGGTCATCCATAGTCGCACATAGCAGATTGGTCATGTAGCAAGACTCCAGGAGGACGCTCCAGCAAAGGTTGCTTTAAGAGAAGCATTGAGACATACTGCTAAACCAGTTCGAAGGCCCGTGACGACCTTGCTTGGAAAAATAAAGTCGCAATTTAAGACCGTTAACATTAACAATATCGAGGAAGCAATAAACCTTGCGCAAGATCGTGATACGTGGCGGAGGTTAACCACTGAGCATGTCAGATAGACGAGACTCAACTTACTACTACTACTACTAAAGTGTAGATCGTTATTTACGAGCGGATTTTTTCCATCGGATTTCGTCCACTTTTGGTTTCCCAGGATCGGAGATTTCCCATCCACTGTTTTTGGAAGAGTTTGAAGTTGTTTGCAGCCCGATAAGTATCATTTTCTTCTTATTAGAGGAGTTATTAGGGCTGTTTAGGTGGAGCATCGTTCGCTCCGTTTTTCTGTGCAAACACTATTGCGGGTAGCAGCTATATGCGATGGAGGGGGTGGGGGGGGGGGGGGGGGGGGTGGGAGGAGGTTACCTTTTCATATGACCTTAGCGGCTGAATTTAAAGGTTGTCAGTGTTGCTCTCAAATATGCTAGAATGTCATGTCAAGTAATGGTCACCAGTTTTAAGACATCAAGAAAGCTTCTTACTGCACCCTGCTTTACACTTTACTACACAGGCAGATATAATGGAACACTTCTCAAAGACTGGGATGATCTGGGATGATCTGGGAGGTGGTTAGAAGCGACTTCACTCCTCTTTTATCTGTCTCCATTCTACTTATGCCAGAACTCTTGGAGAGTATACGACTTTGACAGAGACTTAAGTTTCTAGGAGGATGGAACTCGGCGGAGGTCCGTAAATTCTCCCAATTAAATGGTATTAATCTTTCATGCCAAGTGCAAAAAGGAGGTCGAAATGAAACAAGTTTAGTCAGGAGCCCTTGGTTACACCGATGCTACGTCATCATATTTACAGAGTATACAGATATAGGCCTACATAGATATTCAAAGTGGTTCATTGTGAAACGAAGAGGGTCATTGACAGTTTCCAGCATGAATAAACCTAAGTTGGATTTCCAAAGTATAATGACCTAGTCAACTTCCACTTTTGTGTTACTGTGGATATTTTCAAGGTGTTACTATTTTAACACTAGGGGATAAGTAATACGAAGGGCTGTAGTGTTATCAGTGGCTTGTATGGTTAAACGTTACGATATACATACCGACAGGTTAAAATATAGGTACCCTACTGTAAGCTAGCCTACGGGGTTGGCCGGACGTGAGGAAATGAAATTGTAGGATAAGTAGCTTCCTATTTCTTACATGGTCGGATATAGGGAACTTATGAGCACAAATTAATACTCCGGATGTACGATATACGATGCGGTGAAATTAATCTGATATCTGTTTGTTCATGTAGTAGTTTGAATGCTGTCCTCGGAAGGAATCCAATATAAACACGAGGACGAATTAACATCCGGGTCGAGTTTTGTTCATTTCCTTTCTTTAACGGATGTATCCAGTGGTACATTTGTTCTTCATATTTCATATTTGTTGAGTTTTGTTTTATAATTATTCTTACTGTTATGGTTTTGATTAATTTTTGAAGGTTGGGAATGTTAGTTGGCACAACCATGGCGTGTTCTTCTATACCACTGAACTAAAATTTAGCGCCGAAACAAAACGTATAGTCTGCTATAGTATAGGCCTTTATAATATTCAAGGCATATACATTCAAGCATTACGATATGTGTATGGAGCCCCAACATGTATACGGGAATTGGAAGTTCAGAATAGAACACAAAAAGGGGAATCGAACGTGGTTTGCGCTTTACTTGATTCCAATTGGTTAATTGCAGTTAAAGACTCTTGTTATTGATAACTTGGAAAGGCATAGGGCCTATGACAAAATGAAGACTTTACACGCGATAGTAGACCTTACGGGATTTTACTCGGGCCTGCTCAATTGATCATACAAATTTAGGCTAGAAGCTATAGGCTACAAGCATCTTTGCGGTTGAGGATTTCCAGTATATTTTCCTATCTTTTGTTTTAGTGACACTTAAACCCAGTTTCTCACTAATCAAGTACATATCAAATGACGGCGATGTCAATTTTTAAGTATAGAATAATTCATACAACAATATTACAATGTATATTTTGTGATCAAGTGTTGTTTGCTTGGTAGTACGTACTTTAAGTTGTTGAGAGGGAAGTGGGTAGGGTGTTGGTATGGGATATCGAGGGGATAGTTAAAATTAGGTTAAACAAATTCCAATGATTTTACCGACGCGTAGGCTGTTATACAACCTTGAATAGGACTGAACAATATGAAGTGTTTGAAATCAATGTTCTTTGTGGGAAAGTTAACAATTTCAGCTTCTATTAGCTTGAGGCTATTAAAAACCAAACAAAATACGCTCCATATTGTTTGGCCGGACGGTTCGACTTCCTCTGGCAATTAAACTCTAAAAAAAAACGACATATTTGTCATTTTGTTTTGGCGTTTAATACGCCATACTGGCAACGCTGGTCATGAGGACAAAGTGGTCATTTCGGTACGCCTATATTTGTTGGTGCAAGTTACCCGGATGTGCAAGTAAAGTGGGCTGGGCAGGAATTGGTCCGGTTTCCTTTTCAGAAAATCACCCACTCGCTGGACACTGATATGATTACGGTAGGCCCAAACAAAGCAAGCACGTTGAATCTTGCGTTATACTATATATTCTTCCGGATCAAAGAAACACCTACGGTCAGCACCTTTCATTGGTTGTTTTAAAAGATACGGTGTTGAGTCACAGCAAATACAGTGACAGTTCGACCATTGATCGAGCCGGATGTACTACGGATGTAACGAGGAAAGAATGGCCTTACTGATAGGGTTGTACTTAAGTTTAAAGGTTAATGCTTAAAACCGACGGATCATTTAGTTCAATTTCATGCCCTATGCATAGTTCAACACATTTCTGAAACGATTGGAAACTGGCACAAGTCATCGTCCCGGAGGTGGGGTAAGGGGAGGGGAAAGATAGACGCTAATCTAATCAATCCATTGTTTGTGATTCTCATTTCAGACAATCAAGGAAAGACATATATAGTCAGCGCATATCTTCATTTGGGACTGCATGTGCAGACAGCGTCCTTATGTTTGGCCACACTGTTATTAATTGTACTCGCTAATTATAGATGATTGTAACACAGCTGATACACTAGAGTTAACTGCACTCTAATCTTTATTTTCTTTTCCTCTCAATAAGTGTGCCACAGTTCCGTTTCATAATTTCCCTATCGCAATAATTATACTGTTCTACGATCAGTGTTTATTTTTGCATGAAATGGATGAAAAGGAAGAAAGCTGCAAAACCAAATAGTTACTCAGTGATAAATTCAAAAAGAACTACACGTCAGAGCACCGTTAATAGAGGACTTACTGAGAATTGTATAAAAGGACTATCAGAGAACTGCATTGAGTATCAATAGAGAAGTGTGTAGGGAACTGCAAACCAGACAAAGAAACCCACAGAGAACTATATAGAGGACTTACTAAGCATTGTTTAAAGGACTAGTATCACCGAACTACATAGAGTCGAACATAGATCTATGTAAACAGCTATGCAGACAAGACTAAGAACTATTCAGAACTACATAAAGAACATAAAACAATCTAAAAACAATACGAAAAGAATTTTGTTGTCCCAGATGTAGGGAGAAACGGTATGACAGAAGACAGAAGCGACCAATTGAGGGAAATTGCTAGTTATGCTAGCCAGAGTCACTTGAGTGGGGGTGGGGGGGGGGGATTGAGGAGGAAGAACATGCCGTCCCCCAACTTTTTTCAGGTTTTCTTCCAAAAAGTTCCCAATTAGTAACACATGCTAATTAATTTGCATTTGTACTACAATTTGTAACACCAATGTAGTTAAAATGATGGAAATGAAAGCACCATTTTCATCTATGCCCCCTTATCCAAACAAATTTCTCAATCGGGGAGGTGACACCCCTCCCTTTAGACCCCATCTCTATGATGGTCATCAGCCAACATTTATGCCTCCAACTCCCCCCCCCCCGGCTCATAAATTCAAACTTTGGCTACGAGTCTGGTGCCAGTGATTGTCTGAGACATTCTTTCTCAGTGGTTACTCCATCAATGATAGTTTTGTCCAGATTATGTATTCAACAGCTGGATAGCGGGCACCACTGAGAGGACACAATTCACATCCCATATTCTCGCTTCCATCTTTGTCTTCTGAGGGTATACACCATATGGTCCTATCCCATTCTCTTCCTACCCTTTTACCTAAAAATATTTTTACATATACAGTTGAAATTGCAACATATAAGGAAGGCATTTTATTGGATCTACCATTATCAATTATGAAGATAGAAATTCTCAGTTCATTGTTCATAAAAAAATTAAAAACAATTAGTGAAAAATTTTTCAACAAAAACTTCAGTAATTATTGAAAAAGTACATGATTTACAAAGATTACAATTATATTTTAGTACTGAATTATAACAATCAGGAGTTGTGATTAGAAGATGGCAAAACAAATTTCAATGATTCAAGGACATGGTTTTATAAAATGTTATAACCAGAATGCAAAACTGCATCGAAGTTTCGATTACTTCATTGCAATAGACTTCTGCTTATTCACCAGAAATAGCTATTATAATATAAATGTCCTGATTCCTACCATGAGATACAGTATCATGTTTAAATGGTTTCCAGAGTTTGACCGCCGGTGACCCAGATGACCTTTGACCTCTACCAAAAGCAATTGAGTTTTCTGCATGCCACTTGTAAACACTATATCTCAAGTTAAATCTCCATGCTTCCTTACTTGTGTTTGGCATCTGGTGACCTAAACCTCCTCGTTAAAGAATAAACTTCTTCTCAATATGATTCATGCACATGCCAAGTATAACAAGATTTCCACAGTTTGACCCCTGGTAATGCCAAATGACCTTTGATATCCACCAAAAATAATAAGCGAAAAAGTACTGAGAGGTATTGGAAACTCTGGATACGATTTGCGAGGAGAACCAGGAAAGACTTCATCACACCAGGAGTTCCTCAGGACAAGAATGTTATTGATCCTGCTTTTTGGATTCTATGATAATCGTAACCTTTGTAGTCATACAGGCGGATGAGTGTGTGTGTGTGTGACACATTGCTTGTAACATCCTGACTGAAATTTCAATGTCTGGTCCAAATTTGACATTAACAAGTATGATAGGACCTCACTTAAGATCTTACAGAAAAAAATCATATGTGGGTTTGTCTTGACCAAAAGTAGAGAAATGGGGCTACTTGTATTGATACTCCCTCTAGGTTCTCACACATGTGCATTAGAAGTTGGGGAAAGTCTTTCGAGTCTCTATTTGTTAATACTCAGCGTTAAATCAAATGGCTCTCTTGATCTGATTGTGAGCTGAGTTTCGGCGATACATATAGTGTCAAACTTCGGTAAACGGTAACATTTCAATCCACAAAGAGAACAATGCCAGAGAAATATAGCGATCCTTGTGTATCACGTGACGGCACCCAGTATTAGTTTGTAGCTATTGAATTACTATGTCTGTGTTGTCTCTCTTTCCAAATCAGCTGCCAGGATGAAAAACATCTTTAATCCCCGAATTCAAACGCCTGATTACGTAAGTCTATCATTCACTAATTGTTGCGTCTATGTTCTTATGTACAGACTGCCTCCCGGACAGTATATGCTATGGTTAAACGAAGGGGGGGGGGGGGGGGGTGGGCATTATTTGACGGTTGTCTATTTTGTGGTAAATTGTGTCCCCCTGAACACAATGTCCGCCCTAGCAGGTACGTTAGAGAAGCAAAAATTTAATTAGTAATGGACTCTAAATAAAAATAAAATAAAACTGTTATCAAACTGCTTAACCACTAGAGAGCCTGTGTAATAGAATGTGTAAAAGTAAGTTGGCCTGACGTTTCGATCCTAGCAGGATCTTCTTCAGAGACTAAAAAAAAATGTAATGGACTCTGGCAGTATCCGTATTATTAGCAAATTTGTCACATTTCGGCTTCCATATATAGCAGTAAGTCGATCGATCGTGCCGTGCGACAACTAAAAAAGGAAAAGTTAGCAGAAAACGTGAGACCAATTGCCGATATTCTAAGAGATGAGAGCTATCCAAGTGGTTTCACAAAAATAAAACAGAGAAGGATCTTATGGAGACAAAGTCAGTCTTTCAGACTGGAACTCTTGCATACAGAAATTGAAGGAAAGTTTTGCTATCTAGGGCTTCTCAACTCCCCCAAATCGAGGCAGCTCATACTAGTGACATCTAAGGTAATGTCCGTAATTTACAGTATAGGATACACACTATGCCTGTGGTTGTTAAATGGCGAACGGCCATTCCACAGTTAAATTATAACCAGGCCTCTTGGCCTAATTGGTGCACAAATCATGATATCCTTTTACCACGTTTGGTTAGTTGTAACTCATTTGCAAAAGTCAAGCAATTGCTTATACAACATTTTAATCAGTTGTATGCTTGAGTAAAGTTGTTAGTGTATGAACAAAGTTATTAGGGCCTAGTTCTTTTCGATTTGTTTACCCAGTTGTCATAACAAATTTTTGTGAAAAATATCATAAATTTCAACCTTTTATTGCTCTGCCTACCATAGAAGTTAACAATCATAACCAAATCATATCACTAAAGCTTACAGAGATAGTCAGGTCTGCATGCATGGGACAATATAACATGCAACTAATGGACTATAGCATATAGCCTAGCCTACTTCTAGAGGAAAGTGGCACTAATACTGTACGTTACAAATTCACTTTCATTAATTTTGGTTGGTAAGATATTGAAGGCCTGATAGTATTTTTTTAGGTGTGCCATATTCACTACATGCCAAAACTCACTGCAGAAGAAAACTTCATAAACAGCCACTGTATACCCCAATAGTGGCCATGCAATATGTACAATAATGGGAATATTCCAATTCAAACACTGATATAGAGTTGTACTTCAATTTTAGTGGCACTTTAGCTAGAATTACCAATTCTGCAGCCCATATAATTGTGTTTTTTTTGGGGGGGGGGGGACAAAAAAAAAATGATATTTCCTTGATCATGAATTTTCTTATCTCTTTGAAGGTGCTCATCTTGGCATAGATAAACCAGACAACAGAATATGTCCAGATTCTGTTGGAAAACTATCAACGTTGATGTAACAATGTATGTTCAACAGGATGTCAAAGCGTCATTGTCCTGTAGACCTACGAACAAGTCTCCATAGCATTCTTGTAACTGGATTATGGAAACAGGTAAATTCTCAAGCTGTTCTAATTGTACAGGTTGTCCGCAGCATGCAGTGAAGGTTTACTTTAGTTAAAGTCACTCTGTCTGGACAAATTAAAATTCACAAGTTTAAAGGTAGTCTGCATAGGCCCTAAATTTTGGCCACTTTAATTGTTAGAAGTTTCCAAAAAGTACTTTCCTTGGGGTAATAACCCTTTAAATTGTGCCAGACATTCAAAATGATGACACTAGCTGATTAAATGTCCCAGTGAGGTAAATTTCCTCCAGGGTAGTAATAAACATACTTTAAGAATTTTGACCACACTTTAAGCCACACTTTGGCATAACTGCAGAGCAACCATCAATATAGACATATAATTGTAAGTTGGAAAATTGGACGTACCACTTTTCTGGTTTAGTGGTTTAAGCGATTGTAAATATATGGTACAGTATGGTTTAAGTTACATTTTCATGTATGCAAGGTAAAAATAATTGGCCTAAATCCACCAACACCCTGTTTCGATCAGATATCCCACAATTTTTTATCTAGATCTGTGTACAGAATGAAGCAATGGAATAGAACAACAGTCAAGGCAAAGCCTGCAACTTGTAAATGTTTTTGAAATTAGTACATAAATGCTGTCTTCTTTCTTAACAGGTTTGTGTTGATCTGCCAGTGACAGCTGCCAAGCGACTGTACATAATAACACTGTCTGACTTCTATTCAAAGTGGCCTGAGACTAAGGCAGTGCCTGACAAGACAGCAGCATCAACTTCTAATTTCATTACTGATGTGATGATGAGGTAAACAAATCTAAAACATTTAATAATTTTCTGTAGTTAGTGCCAATAATGAATGGCATCATATCTGTTATTTCTACCATGCAAATAACTGATAGTGCTTGGCAGAATGGTCAACACTGCTGTGTTTGAGTAACTATTTCCACTTAGGTATAAATCATACAGAAAGGTCATGAAGGTAGGTGAGAAACGAGAAGTGTACTGTAAATCTTTGCAGGTGTAGTCCCCATTAATAAGTTTATCTGTAAATGTTTCTTTTCCTATATTTACTTGCAAAGATTCCACCTTTGGTTCTTAAGTGGCATATAGCCTGACAATTGTCTTCATTTGATCTACATCCCCAAAAGAGATTTTTCCTGGACATGTTTCACTGCAGCAGACACAGTTTATTTGTTCAAACAAATGATGAGTAAATAATTAAGACCACATTCCACAGCTAGACATCACCTATTGTGTGTTGTTTTTCAAAAAAGGGTTGGATAGTTTGATATTGTAACCACAGGGAACTTTTCTGTTTAGAAAGTGTGAACTTATTACTACTTTGCTGTTTGGACAGGAACTTCGACAAGATAAGAGAGATAATGTATCAACTGAGTTTTGGTACCATTTCTTTGTTAGGCCCCTTGATGAAAATTGCTAAATGTGTTTGTGTGTGTATTGGTGGGGTGTATTTTCTGAAACCTGGGGGAGGGACCCCTTTTCTTTGGCACAATAAAGAAAATTTTAGGTCTCTTGATGCAAAATGATGCATAATAGTACATTTAACTATAATAATTGTTAGCTAGCATTATTTCTTTTTGCATTTGGGTCATACAGAGGGTGTTTTGAACCCCCATGGATCCTGATTCAGGACGATTAATGTTTGATTGGCTTTAAACAGTCAGACCATGAACAATTACATCAATAGAGCACCAAAAGGCATCAAACTTCTGTTGTATCCAAGCTTACTCTAATTTGATAAATGTCTGATATTTCATTTAATTAATATGTCACAAATGTTGTATTGGCTCATATGGTTAAAAATTTTCAGTTGTTGTAGTAAACTGTATGATATAATGCCAAAATTATGACATGCAATCTCCAATAAGAAAAAGTTGAGCCAGTAAGCCCATAAACATGTAGGTGTCACAATGAAAGATCATCCAATGAACTCAATGCCTAAGCATAGTTCAGTTGTACACTAACAGTCTACACTCAACCAATATGGTGAATGTTAATTATCTTTGTAGTAGAGCTTAAACATAAACCTTTCAAGATGATAATTTATTTTATATATGACTTACATTGTGGCATTCACTATTCATAATATTGCTTTCAACTTTAATTTTGCACAGATTTGGTTGTACTGATATCTCATCTCTGACCAAGGGACGGAGTTTGTAAATGAAGTTAATAGAAGACTTCAGAAGACATGTCTAGACGATTTTCTTGGCAGTTAACTTGTTGCCGACAATAATCCTGTCTTTCACTCTAACATATCATGAGAGAAAATTTCGTTGGCTGCTACATGTTAAGCAAAGACAGGCAATTGACTTTACACCGCCAGTCGTTCGGTGGAAATCCATATATTTTGCATTTCAAGTTGACGCGATGTGACACTCGAAATTCTTTATCACCTCATTACTTCATTAAATAACAAATAAGAAGGCGTGTTTCTTGGTTCTGGAAATTGTGTACAAGATAATTTCTCATAGAAAAATCATATAACCGAACTTAGTTTGCTTCCTGTTGTAACTGTTGCTGTTATTGAGTTATGTGTAAGTCTTAAGGACAAACCCGTCGGATACATGACAATCAGCCATTTTATTAGTAATTTACAATAAAGATTAAACTTTTGGCAGTATCAAGTTGCACATTAAAGCATTATACAGGTAATCCTACTGTTTGTGGAAAGCAGTTCAAGGGGGAGTTCTATAGGGAAACTTCTGCATGGTTTTATTGAGGTCTTTACCAAACTCCAAAGTGGCTGTTCTTCATGTGGATTATGAGAGTTTCAAGTACATATTGTTTGAAGAAGAGTGACCGTAGTATATCGTTCTAATTAAGTCAAACCTCCCTGCTTGAAGGATGCTCTAGAAAGCATCGATTATATTTAGTTGCCTCAGAGCTACAAAGGGAGAGTCATCATTCCAGTTAAATTTCCTCATGAATTATCCCATGTATAAACATTTTTTAACTCTTTGCCCAGTCTGACATATATTCAGAATATTATGTTTGTAACTATCATCTAATTTCATGTTTTGATTTTTACTTCATTAAATTCCTTTGAACAAACTTATCTCTTCAAGAATGACGTATTTAAAGTGTGAGAAACATGATCAGACAAAAAATCTAGCATATTGCAACCTGCTCTGTCCTATTTGCTTTATTTTTCTATTGTGTACTCATTGTCCCCATGGCAACTGCCTTTTTTTTGTATGCGATTCACACATGTGGTTCTTTGCAGTTTTGCTTAATAAATGTTGCAATATCGTGTCCCAAAAGAAGTTGAAAAATAAACAAGCAGTCCTGAAGTTCCTTTTCTTTCCGTGTTTATTTCTTGTCTGTCTCTCTCTCATTTCTAGTGTGTAGAAGAAAAACAGAGCGATTTGAGAACTTGTCTGGTCCTTACAAATGGAACTGGAAGTTGACCTCGCTTAACATCCCGACACATCGTATATATATCAGGATGTTATGAATAATCTGACAGACTAGTTTGCAAAAAAAATTGTTTTGACAAGACAGGATATTGCAGTCGATATGAAAGCTAGATAATATTTCTCAAAAATCGTTTTGCCCTTTGAAAGGCCTTGTAACTAAAACAATAGGTCTACTACACCTTTTTAGCCTATTGAAACATTCTGTAATGTGTTTTGTAATGCATAATACAACACAGCCCACCCCCACCCTTTCTTCCCCAACTTTCAGTAGAACAATTTTGTCAAGAATTAAAACCTTATAAACCAATAAAAATCAAGATGACAAACAAAGGTTTGATTTGACCACTTTGAAATCACGTATCACTGGCAAAATGCGTCGAGCGCCCTCCCTCGACACTTCTTTTGGTCAGTTTGCAACTTCAGAGAAACAATAGGAAACCGAAAAACTTTTAGGACGAACAAAGGAATCTCAAACATTTGTTCGTCCTAAAAGTTTTTCGGTTTCTTTTGTTCCTCTGAAGTTAAAAACTGACCAAAAAAGAGGCCAATAGAGAGCGCTCGACGCATATTGCCAGTGATACGTGATTTCAAAGCAGTCAAATCATACCTGTGTTTGTCATCTTGAGTTTTATCTTGACATTTATGAATAAATGGGTCAGTTTTGGCAAAAACTGCAAGGGGTACGTACCCATTACGGTTTTTT
>KN884339.1:0-15777 GCA_000934455.1 Apostichopus parvimensis
GTTATGTTTGGAAATGATCCCTTACCCCATTCACAACTACTCCCAAATATCAACCATGTCGGAAGCTGTCAATGGGAGTTATTGCTGTTTTCAATATTTTGTTTATTGGCCTCTAACTGACCTTTGGTGACCTTCACAGGCACCAAAAACAATAGGGCACACCTTCTCACTATGGCGGATATATATATACCAAGTTTGAGTTTAGTCCAACTTTCCCTTGTTGAGTTACAGTGTACCCAAGCAAGTGTCACAGACGCACACACAGACACACACACACGCCAACCTGACTACATAGGTTCCTTTTGCTAAAGCAAGAAACCATAAATCGGACATACAGTTGCAGAGATTTTGACATTTTAAGAATTTTATGATAAGTCCTTGAACACTCATTAATATTCTTGAGATGGGAATCATTTCATATGTCGTATTTCATCTTACTACCAAGTATGACATTGATTCAACTTGTGTTTGTTGAGATATCGTGTTACAAGCTGTTTTGACAATTTCCCATTAAGCCCCATCCAATGATGAATATTAAAGAAGTAAACTTGTTGTTGCAAAGAACATTTCTTACATAACCATACCTAGTATGAATGGGACATACAGTTGAACAGATACTGACATTTTCAAATTTTACGTTTTGCCTCGCCCACTCATTATTATGCAATATAGCCCTTGCAAGCGAGCAGGCGAGCAGGCGAGCAAACGAGCAGGCGAGCAGGCGAGCAGGCGAGCAGGCGAGCAGGCGAGCAGGCAAGCAAGCTAGCAGGCAAGCAAGCGAGCAGGCAAGCTGGCGAGCAGGCAAGCTGGCGAGCAGGCAAGCTGGCGAGCAGGCAAGCAAGAAAGAAATAAAGAAAGAACATACTCTATACCCTTATATACACATGGTCATGGAGAAGTACATATATGTTTACACCGTCAGGCACCTAAGCCCACCAAGTTTGAACTTGATCGGATTCAAAGTCTAGGTGGAGTTTGCGACACACTTTCTTGCTCGCCCGCACACACACACAGGCCTACACTGTCACACACTTCCCCACATTTCTGATGTGGGGTGAAGCACAATATCTCATCTCCCTATACATTTCATGGTGGGAAATTAGATACTTAAAATAATTCGTTACCGATTCCGAGTTCTTTAATTGTTCTTGACCGATGAAGACTGTGTCAGAGCCTGCAACTAGTACCAACACACTTCTCATCCATTCGATACGACGGAGTTCTGATAGACACTCTCTGACAAAACACGACTAACACACCGCAGTTGCCAGTTAAGTTGTGCACGTATACTGACTTGGCCTATGGGTGCTAGATTATCGATGATATATCTTAGGTTACAATAGACTTCAAACCAAGATTGGATCTCGATGGATAAAACTACGGAAGCATAGAAGGGACATGAAATTTGCCGCTTTGGTGATATGCAACAATTCGTCAAAATGACAAGAATCTAAAATTTGACATTTTGATGACCAATACCAACTCATGGCAAACTTACAAATAGGCATTGACATAGGCATTGGCATTGATGCATTAAATCGGCAAAATGGCGAAAATATGAAAATTGACGTTTTGACTACATCATACCAACTCGTGAAATCTCGACAAAACGTCAATTTTCAGATTTATGTCATTTGGCGAATCAAAACATCTCGTCAAAATGACAGCTTTTAATTTGTTGACATTTTGACGAGTTGATGCATCGCGACAAAATCGTAAATTTTTAGATTTTCGACATTTTGACGATTTAGAATATATCATCAAAACGTCATCTCATCAAAACGTGATATTACATGTCTCTTCTACGCTTCCGTATAAAACAACACATCCGTGATTGATATCGAGTTGTTTGAACTAAGCAATGCTCAATAATGAACTGTTGTCACACGTCGCGAAAAGCAATTGTTGAATGGGATACGTGTGAC
Source organism: Apostichopus parvimensis (assembly GCA_000934455.1). NCBI lineage: Eukaryota > Metazoa > Echinodermata > Holothuroidea > Aspidochirotida > Stichopodidae > Apostichopus > Apostichopus parvimensis. Next base: position 1,926 of record KN884339.1, read on the forward strand.
CTTTGTGACCGTGAATTACCCGAAGAGTCTATTTCAAGCAGTTTCTTGACGAAGTAACCAATTTGGGATAATTTTACCAAACCTTTCGAGTATTACAAACAATAAAATTATCATTGATCAAATTTACACATAAACCTACTCCTAGATTTGTTCCACAAATACATAGGCTCTCATTTGCGTGAAATTAATAGACCCATTGAATTAGATTTGGTCACCTGTTCATAGTTTTGTTTGTATCTCTGTAGAATCACATACACAAACAGATCCGAATGGAATGAGTTTTCCTTCTTTGTTTGAAAAGAAAGTTGAATATTCAATGGACTTTATTTCTATGGGGTTTTGTTTTCTTTTTACTATTGAAAGGTACCAGTAAAAGCAACGTAAAACGAAAACTACTTAAAGTCGCGTGTGATTTCAAATCAGACATTCCTTTTGAACTTCATCAGGGAATTGTTATAAAGCTGCCCAGATGGTCGGTCTTGTTATTTCCATTGTTTCTGGCAATCTATAGCCAACACGTAAGATTCGGGCATCAGTACCGCATACTTAAATTAGTGTTTGAAGGAAGACTATAGCGAACCAAGTGCAAACTACTTTAAGAATTCGTGGAATGAGTAACGAAGTCTTCAAAGTTCTAGAGGCCACAAGCATATGTTTAAACTCCGAGATACATGTTCCACTGTTCAACCATGGAGGTTTTACCTCCATGGTTCAACTAATTGGAGAAATATTGCATCCGGCTTGTAAACTGACCCCAGCGGACATAAGTAAGTAAGGGTAAGAAGAAAATAGGTCTAAACAGATATAAGAAGGTCAGCCCATGCACAAGCTGGAGATTAAATACTAGGCATACACTTTGATATTGAGACTATATCTTCAGTCGTGTCCCAAGGTTCGACCATGACTCATACAGTATCTATAAAAGCAATAGAAAACCCAGATGAACACATAAATCTGCATTAACATTTTCTTCAACTTACACTTAACGAAAGTTTTATTAACGCTAGTTGTACTATTCTGCCATATTCTTTCCCGTATATCTTGTAAAAGTGTATCTCTATATCTGCAATGTTCAGTGAAACATAATTCTTGTTTAAACAGTTTTTATTGTGAGAGTCACAACACTGGAATAAATAGGTGTGGTGGGGTGTGGTGGGGTGTGGTGGGGTGTGGTGGGGTGTGGTGTGGTCTGTTGAGGCGCGGTGTGGTATGATAAAGCGAGTTGTCGTATTCTGTTGTGTTGTGTGTTGATGTGTATACTGAGATCAGTGTTGATGAATAAAGTGCAGTGAAGTGTGGTTTCTAGTGGTGTATATAAACTGTGCCAACTATATATATGCTTACAGTGCTGAGGTTTGGAAAGAAAACACTTTCTCGAGTTGTCAAACATGTATGTATGTATGTATTTACGATACTCCTGCAAGCAGGAACTCGCGAAAAAGCCTCATTGGCTTATCAAAGCCGCAAGCTGACCGAAGTCAGTCTCTTAGATTCATATTTAACGTCCATGATTATGAATCAACAACTCTGCAGCTAGACGCCATACATTAATCTTGGATTGACTCGAACCGGGGACCTTATGACTGGAAGGCACCGACGTTGACCACTGAGCTAATACTCCTGAAACATCTGCTGCTAAAACATCTGCTCCTAAAACATCTGCTGCTAAATAACTTGGCCGTCACATAACATAAATTACATGTCATAGCTCCAATCTCCTATCTTCAACCGCTGTGACATTATAAGAGGATTTTTATCATCTTCTTTCACGAACTTCTTTTCACTGAGGCGCGTTGCTGGTGGGTTAATATTGATTGATAGTCACACTCTTCTTGGTACAATGTACAGATTGGGTACTGAGTAACTATGATAGGATATGCGTGACCTTGTATATGCAGATGTTATACGTGTCCATATATAAAGTCTTATCAGTTTATTATGTATTTGAGCTGTGAGGTTTTACTAAGTTAATAACAATTATAACCTTTATTCGACTAAATAAAAAAGAAACTCCGGGGTTAAGGAATTAAAACTCACTGTGCATTATGAATTGTGATATTAATCAAGTTCACCATTTAGTCCCGTATCCCGTAAGAAACAGAATGAGGGGCAAAGGTCATACTAGTAGACAATTCATAGTATGCCATAACCGATGTTTAGGTGATTTTGCAATTATTTAAGTTCTAAGTTATGGAGCAAGGTTATCAGGGTGTACGACTCCATGGCTTTCAGAGTAATTGTCGGGAATATTTTAACTCAATAGAAAGGCATAGTAAATATAAGGATCAATGGTCACATATTCTTTAAACTTGAGTTTGTTAGTATTGTGGTTGTAAAGGGTTGGCGTTAACCACTGAGTGTTTGAGTTCAGAACGTCACTAAGTAATGTATTGAGGGAACTGAGTATTGCTCAACGCAAGATTGCAAGTGATAAAAAAACGCAACCTGTTCACCTAAAGAAAATTGCTGAATTCGATTCTACCCTGCCCAACAATTTATCACTTTAGTAGCTCTTTCCCACATGCAGCACATCTTAGGGAGCGGGGTGAAGGGGGGAGGGGGGTGTCCGTGCCCTCGGTTCGGTACCGTCCACGTGTAGGATCGCAATCCGGGGAGTGGGACAGTACCCACGAAGTGGATCACCTAAAAGGGGCGGGGGATTAGTCCCTTTGTACCAGCAGGATCACCATTTCAAATGCATTTAGGACTAGGGTCATTCCTGCATACATGAATGATGTCAATTTTATACTATCAATATATCACTTCACTGTCCGTCGGTCCTCCTCATATCAAGTTTGATAAGAGTTTATATATTTGCAAGAGTTTGGGTGAAGCGTTCTTCAGACCCTGAAAAAAAATCTGACTAGTCTAGTTATTTGACAGGTGTTGTTATTTATCATATTATTGACGTGTAAAATGTATAAAAACTGCAGAAGCCAGGTGTTAGATTCTCCTTTAATCCGGTGGCTATTATTCCGGTCTTGTTTATGAATTCAATTTCCCGTTCAATGACGTCAAAGACAAATATAGGGTTCAAAAGCGAACATAACCACCATCACTGCCACGTAGTGATTGAAAACCAGGCAATACAGTTAAGATATATATAGAAGAGGTAGAACTTTGCGTCTATTAAAGACCGATTGTTTAATACATTATACACTGTGAATTGATATGAACCAGAGATGTGTCCCTGGCATAAATCAATAATATACATTACACCACTTCGGAACTGGTTATTTTACAGTTGCTTGTTAGCTTAAACATTGTAAAACAAAAAAGTGTTCGCATTCAAAACAGTTGCTTGATAAGATTGTAAATGATGGCCAGTATTTTGACCTGGGAATATTCGCGAGTTCACAAACTCGATTTATCCAGATCAAACCAGTCTGCGATCACTTCCTAGAAAGCGTAGTGAACTTACATATGGTGTAATGTGATTGACTTATTTCATCGAGAGAAATTTGCTGCTGTTAATTAACCCGTACAATAGAAAGTAATTAGGTTTTAATTTATCGATATCACCAACAGAGGCATTGTGTGATCTCTTAGGGGACATGAGAACGTAGTTACCAAACTGAATCCCCGGGAGTTTAATGTTGGACTTTGAGGTCATCTACTTTTCAGTCACTGCTTATTAGTGTAAATGATATTTGAAAATGAAATCACTTTATTCGCTGATTTTGTCCTCAAAACAGTAATAACAATAAAGTAATGTAATGATGGACTGTGCAACTTTAACAAAGTATATAAGGTACATGGTGCCTCTAAAATCTTTAGTGACTCAAAACGATAACAACGTTCTCTTGCTATAACGATGGCGTACCCTCACCAGCTCACGATGGCGCACCCTCACCAGCTCACGATGGCGCATCCTCACCAGCTCACGATGGCGCACCCTCACCAGCTCACGATGGCACACCCTAACCAGCTCACGATGGCGCACCCTCACAAGTTCCCAATGGCGCACCCTCACCAGCTCACGATAGCGCACCCTCACCAGCTCACGATGGCGCACCCTCATCAGCTCAGGATGGCGCACCCTCACCAGCTCAGGATGGCGCACCGTCACCAGCTCACGATGGCGCACCCTCACCAGCTCACGATGGCGCACAATCACCAGCTCACGATGGCGCACCCTCACCAGCTGCACGATGGCGCACCCTCGCCAGCTAATGCAGCTTCTGTAGCCCGTTTGGGTCACGAATGTCTCGTCCTTTGTTTCAGGATTTTCGTGCCTCGACGAGGTAGAGAGATTTCTCCTGTCTTTTACGAAGATGTTCTACCTCAGAGCTTATTCTTTGAGACAATTCGACTCTTTTCCTTTAGCAAGGAAGTCTTCATACAATGTATCAGCTGTTATTATTCTTTAAACCTTTAAATGCATCGATTTTCAGAGGTACCAGCAAATTGTGATGCCAGAGTTACGAGTGTTTCATAGTTTGTTCTTTGTTGACCTATAGGTACCATACCACAATTAGTGAAGTGTACTTCCGTTTGAAAATTTAACCGTTAGAAAAGTCCTAAAGGTACCCCACTGAAGTGATTTTTTATTGTTTTTTGCTGATTCTTGGGCTAATATGTCACATTCAAATTTACCGCCATGATCGTTTAGACACTTCATCTAGAAGAGGGCAAAGTTTTGCAAAATGCAGAGTGCAAGAAAGACGTTCTCCTATAATACATCGACACAAAGCCCTATCATTATCAATTAAGTTTACAAGGGCATAGAAGAGACATCAGAACTCAGTTATTTAATATGTTTCATATGTTTCATATGTTTAATGTGTTTAATATGTTTAATGTGTTTAATGCGTTTAATGCGTTTAACGTGTTTAACGTGTTAAACATGTTAAACATGTTGAACATGTTAAATATGTTGAATATGTTGAATGTTTAATATGTTTAATATGTTTAATATGTTTAATACAGAAAATTATCACTTTTTTGTTCGTAGTTCAAGTTGTCTACTGTGTTACAAAATCGGTAAAAAAAATTAAACAAAAAATTTAACAAAACCATTATGACATTTAGGTAAGATTCTGTCCTGTTCAAAAACTCGGAATAAATCACATGTTTACATCTTGTAGCACTGTTGTCATTGTAACGATATACGTTTTACGTTATACATTCAAGGCACATGCCTGGTACGCATAGTTATATCACTAGGACTCAGTTTCGAATTATTCACTACAATATATCTATACGGCATCTCATCATACTTCATCATGCGTCAACAGATGGAGTATTGAAACAACAGCTCGAATCGAAAATATAAAACCAACAAGCCAAAAGGCTTGTGTTAAATATAGATGCGTTTTCTATAAAAAAAAAAAAAAAACACTTAGTTTATATGTAACAGAACTCAAGGACTTTGACCTCCACAATATTATAAGTTAGCTGAATAAGTGAAGTGGATCTAAATAGAAACGTTTTTCAGAATTTGATCAGCATTCACCACAAGATAACCTTTAACCTCCATATTAAACAATACAGTTCTTGCAGTCACAGAGTTGGATCCACATATTATCTATGAAATTCACCCATGCTTTTATTTTTGAAGTTATTGTACTTACAAGTCACTCAGGCTTAGTCTATTTATTTATTTATTTTGGTTAACTTCATACTAAACTAAGTAGTCCAGCCGCTTACATTGATGATCGAGTTATACATGTTAAACGACCAAAGAGGATAAATGACAATGACGTGTAATCTGCTTGAAAACTAATTGCACGCCAAAAGGACTACAAAGGTTAACTATATGATAATATAAAGGAACATAGTTTTCGTTCTTTATCTTGTAAATTTATATCAATTATCTATAGGCTATTATCACAATGTTTGGTCTCTTTAGCGTTCCATATTATGGGAAGCCGACCAGACCACAACGTACATAAACATCGCGTAGGCCTTCATGTTTATTACCATACCATATAATCGAATATCTTTTACATTATCATCTTGCCACTTTGATATATTATGGTGTATTTTTATGTAATTTGTGGTTCCATACCGCAAAACTGTCGGTTGATGAAGGAAGTTGCACTTCACACGAGTGACATTATGGCGGAGATCTATTAAATGTGTCATTGTAAATGACATCCTACACACATGTATGTAAAATAGACCTACAATCATTATATTACGGCTGTTTGAAAGATATCATATGAATTTATTAATCCATTTGTTGTCATTTCTTCTGAATTATTTTTTAATGATGTTGTAAAATTATTTTTTCCATTGGTATGCGCAGAAGGCCGGGGGAATGGGGGGGGGTGGAGGGGCGTGCCCGCACCTTCTACCGTCAGTCAGGGGAAATGGTTCAGTCACTGCTACGGGTATTACTTCAGCACGTACCGAAGTCAGTGTGGTTATTTTAGAATACGTCCACCCCTTCCCCTTCTTTGAAATCCTTGATTTCCCATCAGATGAGATGTTAGTGTTGGATCCATCCATATCTTTATTTGTAACTTATTGATATATTTTACAGTTTTGAACATTCTCAAGCATGGCTTGGAGATTTCATTGCCGTTCTCCATTGCAGGAAAAGCAACTAAAAAGATTATTATATACATAAAACAAATATAAAAAAAATTGTATCAAGTAAAATCAGTTCCACATAAGATCAAGTTAAAAGGAAATTTTGATGTTTTTGTGAAAACTGAATACATTAAATTTCCAGACAGAGATCTATTACTCTATTTAACTCATCACCACCAATTCATGAATGTATGATAGCACCATGTGACATCTGTACTCGTCAGATATTTACATTAAATATCAGTTGGTTTCGAACTGCCGTTTTCATTGTTATCCTCGTTGTTGGCAACTTCCCTGAAAGAAGAAACAAAGCGAAATACACACGATAATGATTCAGCAGCTAAGGGCGTACATATAAGGGTGGGTAGTGGTGGGGGTAAGGGGTGTCCCATTCCCAGTGAAAATCGATACCAAGTCGGTCTCAAAATTGGACCCGAAATCAGCGGGATTTCCTACCCACGAAAGTTAAAGTAATAAACAAAGAATAAGAAGAAGAAGATGAATCTGTTTTCCTGTTTCAACCTAACGTCTTAATTTCCCAGATGAGGATAACATTACGCTAGCTAAACGCTTGTTTCCAGGGGCGTAGTGTGTTTCTGTGCTTTACAGTATAGCTTCGGGAGAACTATAAATATCACTAAATCATAGAAATGCAGCGGGGTCATCACCACCTGCACCCCTCAGAGCTTTTAGATACATTCTAGAGAAATTTAAAACCTCTTCTCTCTCTATCTCACCTTTGTTTTTGTACTTTAAACTTGCTAGAGAGAACAAGAAATAAATGAAATCGCCACGTCATCTGTCGCTCCCCACCCCCCCCGTGGACCACGACTAGGGTTCCCTGAGATAAATCCTCTTTCTGACTAATTGCTCTACGCTTCCTTGGAAAATGGTGAATGTACACCTCTGGAATCAGATCTCAAACCTGCGCACTCATTGAAACAAAGTTAAGGTACCAACTTTACGTTCGCTTTTAAACTCTTATCGAAGTGAAAGAGAGAAAAGAATCATACATCTCTGTGTGTTGATAATGTCACGTGATATGTCGTCATATTAATATTCATCGTCGTCCTCAACGTTATTGTCTATATTACATCATCAAGACATCATCGCCATCATTGTCATTACTATATGTAGTATTACTTATTATCTCTTTCCTTCAAACAGAGTATAAACTACTGATCATTTACATACTTGTAAGAACTATTCCGTAGGTTCAGGGAGTCCTCGATGGTGTCAGGCATAGCTTTCCCTTTAGTTTCTGGTAAGAGGAACACCAATACACCGGCGAGCACAGACGACGTCGCAAAGAGCACGAGAGGCAAGGGCTCCCAGACACGATTCAGGACAAGAGTAAGTGGAGCAACAATACCGCCGATACGAGCCGCTACTGAGCATGCGCCAACGCTTAGGGCCCTGATTATTCAAGAAGAAAAATAAGACAATAGGTAGATTACAAAATGTGTGTTGAAACAACCGTGTACACCAGAACACTTTTGTTTAATGTTATATATGAATGACCCTTAATATCCAGTTTGACCACCCCATTATTCTGGCCGTGCGATCGATAGGTTATCACTGATAAAAAAAAAAATACTGCCGTCGTAATGAAATTATTGAAAGCAATGAAGTATATGAACTGATTGATATTTGAAATCCCATTTTCAAATACCTAAATTTTGAATTTAGACCAATGATATTCTACTTTAAATATATGATGCTGTTTTTAGATCATGGCATTAAAAAATACAAGCAAAACGGCAAAGTGCAAATGAGATCTTCTCAAAATAAACAAGAAGAAGAAATATTTAATGTCAAGTTAAAGTAATGTTTTCAATTTTAAGTGAAAAATCACTGGTACATGTTTGCATTGATATTTCAAGTACCGGAATTTTTATTTTTGATACCCTGACATGCACTCTTGAAATGTTCAGTTATTAAGGTAGATTTTCAGACAAGGCTGCTTATTCTAAACGGGTGTTCGCTGCAATCAATCAGTTGAATTACTCAACACTTATGTATAATTACCTGAGTGGAGTAGGGAATATCTCGGCTGTTAGCACATAAGCATTGGCAAACGAGGCAGAGATTGCAAACTTGCCGACCATAGCCACAGTCACACGGGCAGGACCATTAGCTGTTACAGAAAATGCATTTATGAAGATGGCTTTATGAAATGCATTCTTGAAGTAAGTGGCAAAACAGGTCACAACTCAAATATGTAATGACTCTTTACATTGGATTATTCTCTTGGTAATCTATTACTTGATAAACATTTCTCGTTCCAGAATTGATAATCCTTTCAAGTCAAGTTTTACAACATTGGAAACGTATCACATGGCATTGCAGGTACTGAATACAAAAAAATGCTCAATTAATGATACTCCCTGTCAAATTTGTCTGGATAAATGTTTACAATTTTGTGATCATGTCTGTTCTTTCATCAGAAAAAAGTGGAGACCACATGGAAATATCTCCACGTTTCCAATTTTAACGGTTGCACATGTGTGAAAGTGAGACCAGTCTGGAGGTGCCACTCAACTATTGGAAAATTGAATTTCTTGAATTGGAATTAGTTATATTAACGATATCGCATCTGCTTCCATATCTGACTATATAACTGAGGTGACGTAGTTCTTGTTTGAATCAGCCAGACTTTGCGATGGAAGTACTCATGATTTCAGGTTAGGACTTGGCGTTAAATGACCTTTGACCTTCAAACACAGTTCTCTCACTCCGTGAGATTGATTCTCGAAGCAAGTATTACAGGACAGCTTCAGTTTATGTATCATCCTGATTATTAAGGTTGACAGATTTTGACATCTGTTTGGCATAACTAGTGACCTTTGATCTCGACAACGCAGAAGGCTCCTAGTACTCTGAAATACTTGTGCAATAGTTTCCAGCGGTGTGTGCTGAATAAATAAGTAAATTGCAAACAACAGCAAGCTAGAAAGAACGAAGTTTCTTTTTAACTTTCCCTTTCCCCGAATAGTTATTTAATATTTTTAATATCACATTGTAATAATAACAAACTTACGAGTGAGAATTGTCAAGAAGCACGACGTTCCTGCCATAATCATAAGAACAGCAGTTGAGAGTTTTCTTCCGAATCTTCGCATAGAGTATATGCTGGAGACATAGGCAGGAATCTCTACAGCGCCGGATATGCAAAAGGCCACGTAAGCATTGACACCAAGGTCCGATGTACCCAGCGATAATCCATAGTACAAAAAACTTTGTACAAACCTGACATAGATACAAACCTAAAAGTTTGCATTCCATTTAATACCCGCATATAATTATGTTATCATGAAGATGACGATGAAGGATGATAAAGAGAGAGAGCACGTGGGTCAAAGTTTAAAGCATCCACAAGTGGTTTAGTTGAATATCAAATCTCATTTTTAAATATGTAAGTCATTTCTGCTAGCTTTTATTTTTCAAATTTTATTTTCTAACCTGAATTGTTCCACTCTCTACAGAGTTCGGAGGAAAATCTACTCTTGCCTCCTCCAAGTACCTTATACACTGATTCAATACGTCACTAAAAACGTTAGGAATTACACCTTACACTAATATAGTGTGTCACTCAATACGTTAGGAATTACACCTTACAGTAATTCAATGTGTCACTAAATACGTTAGGAATGACACCTTACAGTACTTCAATATGTCACTAAAGACGTTAGGAATGGCACCTTACAATAATTCAATGTGTCACTAAATACGTTAGGAATGACACCTTACAGTAATTCAATACGTCACTAAATACGTTAGGAATGACACCTTACACCAATACAATATATCACTAAATACGTTAGGTACGACACCTTACAGTAATTCAGTGTGTCGCTAAATACGTTAGAAACGACACCTTACAGTAATTCAATATTTCACTAAATACGTTAGGAATGACACCTTACAGTAATTCAATACGTCACTAAATACGTTAGGAATGACACAATATGTCACTAAAGACGTTAGGAATGGCACCTTACAATAATTCAATGTGTCACTAAATACGTTAGGAATGACACCTTACAGTAATTCAATACGTCACTAAATACGTTAGGAATGACACATTACACCAATACAATATATCACTAAATACGTTAGGTAAGACACCTTACACTAATTCAGTGTGTTGCTAAATACGTTAGAAACGACACCTTACAGTAATTCAATATTTCACAAAATACGTTAGGAATGACACCTTACAGTAATTCAATACGTCACTAAACACGTTAGGAATGACACCTTTCAGTAATTCAATACGTCACTAAATACGTTAGGAATGACACATCACACTAATTCAATACGTCACTAAATACGTTAGGTACGACACCTTACACTTATTCAGTGTGTCGCTAAATACGTTAGAAACGACACCTTACAGTAATTCAAATCGTCATTAAATACGTTAGGAATGACACATTACACTAATAAAATGTGTCACTAAATACGTTAGGAATGACAACTTACAGTAATTCAATACGTCACTAAATACGTTAGAGTGACACCTTTCACTAATTTAATACGTCACTAAACACGTTAGGAATGACACCTTACACCAATTCAATATATCACTAAATACGTTTGAAACGACACCTTACACTAATTCAGTGTGTCACTAAATACGTTAGGAATGACACCTTACACTAATTTAATACGTCACTAAACACGTAAGGAATGACACCTTACACCAATTCAATATATCACTAAATACGTTAGAAATGACAACATTACACTAATTCAGTGTGTCACTATACGTTAGGATTGACACCTTACACTAATTCAATACGTCACCAAATACGTTAGGAATGACACCTTACACTTATTCAAAATACGTTAGGAAAGACACCTTACACTAATTCAATATGTCACTAAATACCTTAGGAATGACACCTTACACTAATTCAACGTGTCACTAAATACGTTAGGAATGACAACTTACACTAATTCAATGTGTCACTAAATACGTTAGGAATGTCACCTAACACGAATTCAATGTGTCACTAAATACGTTAGGAATGTCACCTTACCAATGTGTCACTAAATACGTTAGGAATGACACCTTGCACTAATGTAATGCGTCAGTAAATACGTTAGGAATGACACCTTACACCAATTCAATGTGTCACTAAATACGTTAGGATTGACACTTTACACTAGTTCGGTGTGTCACTAAATACGTTAGGATTGACACTTTACACTAATTCAGTGTGTCACTAAATACGTTAGGATTGACACTTTACACTAATTTAATACGTCACTAAAGCCTCAGTACACTTACCAGTTAAACCATAGATTTAACAAATAAAAGAGAAGAGTCGGGCAACGAATGACATCAATTAAACTTGCTTGTTTTACATCATTATCCTCTTTAGCTTCCTGTAAAAGTAAAAAAAAATTACTATCGTAATAACTTTTAATACCGTATCGAAAATATCATTGCTAATATCATTGCAAGTAAGGAAAGGAAAATGTATGCTGTGAGCGTCAGAACGCATGGGTATTTAACAATAATAAAGTTCTTCACTATTTCTGTACCAGCCTGGACAGGACATATAGAAAATTGCAGTTCCACATGAGACTATCACTCAGACCGACATTTTATTACGATATAGTAAATTTAGGAGAAGACAGAACAGGGAAAGAAACGATTGATAAACAGATGGATATCAATCAGAATGTGTGTATGTGTGTGTATGTCCAGAATTGTCCCAGCTTTGGTAAGATGTATAAGTAGTTTAAGCAGGGCGGAGGGGGGTGAGGGTGTGCCCCCACTTCTAGGTCACGCGAAGGAACTGCATTACTTACAGTTAACTTCGATAATATATTTTGAGGTTTCGGTTTTCCGTTCACTTGAGCAATCTTGTAAATGATTCTCTCTGCATCGTGGTACCTGTTCTTCGTTAAAAGCCATCTTGGTGATTCTGTTATCATTCTGGTAAAGAAACGAAATATTTTTAATAAACGTGGTAGTATGAAACTGTCGATATCAAAGGTAATCTGTATGCTGTATCTGCATCTCTTTATATCATTGTCATATATTAAGGAGAGTAAACCCCTATGACGTAATGCTACACTATTTTGTTACTCATGTTAAATTCTTAAAACAGCAGACGTTCTTATATGCGTATAGATGTAGACGATGCCGCATGCGATGAGCTTTATTTGGTTGATATAGTTTCAGACAGCGATTTGGGGGTTGGAGTGGGGGTGTTTGGGTGAATCGTAAAAAAAAACACGTGATAATAAATTTAAATATATATAAATGTATATATATATATATGTATATATATAAATGAAAACGTAATGAGTTGGAAAATCAAAACAGTGAATAAACTTCCACCCTCCACCGGGATTCGACCCGGGCCTCCCGCTTTAAATGCGGACACCGTCCCTTACCACTAGGCTATGGACGCTGATTTGTATGTCCAGAGGTTCGAAACTGATAAGGAAGGTCGTAATTCCACTGGAGGCGTTTGTCACCTGTATCGAACAATACAAGTTCTGTTTTGGTGACATATTTGCCTTACTCTAGAGATCAAACATGAATCTAACCAACTCGAAATTCGGCTTCAGGAATCACAAATGATTTCGAGTTGGTGAGCATCATGTGTCACCCCTGGTATGCAGTGAGCCAATACATCTGTCTTGCAAATAGGGGGAGGGAGGAAGCCTGCCCACCCATTTACAGTGTTAGGTATTTCATTTACTAATGTTACCCAACTCCAAAACACCTTCCCTTTCTCTTCAATCTCTACCCTTACCCGTTCTCCATCTCGTGGTATACAGACCCAATGCACAATCAAATTGAGAGCTACCTCCCTTACTATTTGCATAGCTTTGTTACTTTAATTCACAACTAAAGTAGCCCTTGAAAACATTGATGCCATATCTGATGACACTAAATATACTTAAAGGTTAACATATTCCCCACTTTTGTGTACAGTGAATGCTTTCCCCTTGTTTTTATCCAACTATAGGCGGAGAAGGTGTTCGCTCTATCGTTTTTTTCTATACGTGACCTGTACGTTGTACGTATTCCTGAAGCATTCACTAATAAGTTTGCCTATATATAATGTTTCACCACTCAAAATCATTTTCCTCTTTGTGTCCATCCTCCCTTACACCCCGCCCCCTTACATCCCTGGCATGCACTGAGGCAATCCAAAATCACATTGGGAGCTGCCTCCTTAAGAAAGAAACGCCAGTGTCAACAGTAGCAGATTAATTCAATAAAATGTTGTGTTTTCTAAGAATATTAAGTCACCTGTAGTTTTGCTACACATTTAGCAAAGCAAAT
>KN884339.1:44289-55437 GCA_000934455.1 Apostichopus parvimensis
GGGGGGGGGGGGACATTTGCTTGGGTGCAGGCGCGTAGCAACTTTCATCCCCAAAATTGTTCGCGCGCTTCGTGATATTTTGTATACCCAATTTCATTACAGATGCGGTCCGTCTCATGGGCGCAGATCAGTCTTGGATAATGGTGGGGACGCGTATCTGTTCTCTGATACTATCTAAGCGGAGCGCGACCATTGGTTCGCGCGTAGCGTACAAGAATTTTTTTGGCAAATATACCTCCCAGATCGCCGGAAATAACACTTCCCAGACCCAATGATGCTCCAAAACCTCCTTAAATTTGAGATCTCATGGCTTAGAAATTTAAGTTGGGGAAACACATTGGCGTCTGCAGAAAAAAAATCAGGGGACAAATAATCCAAGTAGACTTTTGTATACGATGGGTCTGGGTTCCTCTCCCAGAAAACAATTACAGACTGCCGCAAATGCCATTTCCTTCCAATATATAACAACTGTGGATAAATGTAATAAAATGAGAACTGCTGCATGTCATTTGCACAATGCTGGATCAAACTGGCCAAAAGTTCAATACAGGGAAATTTGCAATGCAGCGTTTGGTCAAAACAAATTGGTGGGGACACGGTATATCATGTCCCCACCACTGAAAAAGTTGGTGGGGACGCGTCCGCTGTCCCCACCAGGATCTGCGCCCATGGTCCGTCTAGCTAATTCATTTCGAAAAAAAAGTAAAAGCTACTCTCGGTGAAAGTCTGTGTTGTTTTTTGGTGATATTTAGTAACAAATTGTGACACGGTTAGAGTTATAAATCTTATAGAAAACAGGCCAAATGGAAACCCATGCAGTTAACCCATATCGATGTGGATCATATATATGATTGTACGTACTTACACTCATACACAAGAGATGCACAGACATTATGATAACAATCATGAGTGACAACTTGCTATACGGTCACAGGTCACAGAAACGACTTTACCTCATACAGCATGTGTTGGATGAAGTTTTAGCCACCGCCAAATATGATTTGGATAAATAATCTCACGCAATATTTTCTATGTATAGCCACAAAAAACTATGCCACCAAATATTGGGGGGATATTAGATACTATATCCCCCTAAAATATTGGGGGGACATGTCCCCCCCCCCCGCCCCCCCCCCATGATCGCCGCCCATGAATGGAATGATGGATGAATGGATGGATGGAGGTATGAACGAACGAACGAACGAACGAACGAACGAACGAAACGAACGAACGAACGAAACGAACGAACGAACGAACGAACGAACGAACGAACGAAACGAACGAAACCGACGAGATGCAAACTCGGAGAGTATATCATGACTCAAATATTTGCAGTTACTTTGGAAAGGCGTCCGAGGCTACAATTGGTCCCTATGGTACCGTCACTCTTTCCTTAAGGTTCGCACCAGCTAACACCTTAATTCTTTTCAATGTTCATTACTTTGGAAACGCGTTCTTAGTGAATCTTGGTCGGAGGCTGCAATTGGTCCTTATGGTATCGTCACTCTTGCCCAAACTTCGTTCAACACTTAGACTGCAAGTCTTATCAAATGTAATCAAATCTAGGTGGAGACCTAGAAGCAGATGGCAATGATCGGTTAGAGAACTTAGATCGGTTATGTTTATATTTTTTCTATCATACTCTTTCACTACTTATATGGTCGCCTTGCAGTTTTACAGGTATCTACAATCACCATATAGCTCAAGAGATGCATAGACTTCACACGAGAAGCACAACACAAAAAAAAATAATAATAAATATTAAACAAATTAGAAAGCGTCACAACAATATAAAAAAAAAAATGTCACAAACAATGCCTGAACATGCATTTGCATCTGTTCAGTACTTACCAAAATTATAACTGACTGTCGTAAGTTATCATCCTTTGTACGACCCACAAACGGTAACCACTTGTAACTCTCATTGCACAAACTGCGAAGACAGTTTTGGTGGAATGCTGCGTAAATCAACATAAGATGCACTGAGCAGTACGGGCCACCGATTGTTTCGCGCAATGAACCGTATGCATCTGTGCGTTATCTATAACACTAGGCCTAACCTCTAACGATTGTTGAAGCTGACTTATTTAGTCTGTTTATAAGTTGTTGGTGATAAATGACATTTTCCGTACTTTAAAAATGGAGGAGGAAACAATTTTAAATTTTCGTCGGAAACAGGGTCATTCCATATCAAATCACCATGTTTTTGGCGTTTGTTGTAGTTCGGCCTCTTCTACAAATTACCAAATTTATTGTATGCTTGGAACACCATGAATTAAGCATACCCTGAAAAATTTCAGTTATTGGCTGTTAAAGACTACATTTTTGTACAACCTCATAATTCAATATTGAGAAAAGCTAGAACCATAAAACTTGTTGTAGGAACTTTATACTTATAATTAAAGTAAAAACTCCTCACAGTACTCATAAGTTAGTGTTACGTTGGTAAAAAATGTGCATCAAATACCCATCCTCATGCTGAAATGCATCATGAAATAGCAACTTCAGAGCTGCACATGCTTCTTACAAATATATATTACAGGAAAGCATTTTGTATTGTTTGGCATGGAAATAATAACCTCTGAGAGAATCAAGTTTCCTAAAGCAATAGTTAAGGAGCAATTTTTTCCGCGCAAAATACTAAAACTGGATATTTTGGCACTATTATGTTGACCTAATCCCACAAGACAATGCTTTTGTAGCTTAATTTTATTTTCCATTTCTATGGGCTAGAATCTATGGGCTTCTGTAATAGGAAGGAAGTAGGATTGTGAAATTACTGCGAAATCAGACCTAAAAATCAAGGAAGTGCCAAAATGTCAAAGTGGTGACAAATTGCGGAATTTCAAAGTGTGATAAATCAGCCAACTATGCAGCAATGCAACTGAAATTGTCAGAATATGCATATGTCATGGTGCTCTAATCATTCAATGAGGGTGGTAATTTTGGGATAGGGTCCAGCAACAGCCATCCATGATTTAACACGGAATGACCCTATATAGGGAGATTTGAATGAAATATGTCAGTGGTTATATCAATTGGCCCTACACACATACCTTTGCCACTTCCTATCACTGAGTCAGCTACTAATTGGAAAATGTAGCCGGATGGCAGTTTTTTCTTGTTCTTGTTGTGTTTTATAGAGTTATGTACGTTTTCGTTGCTTAAATTCATCACTAAATGACTCCTTAAATGCTTAAATTTTCAAATGGAACCTTCTTTTCCTTCACCCCCTGCCCTTGGAGCCATGGTGAAGGGTATCCCAGACCCATCACCTCCTGAGGGCTTCCCCAAGATCGCTGACGGGAACACTGCTTGTCATCACAGTCAGCCAAAGAATAAACTCACTGATTCTTGAAGTGATTTCATTTCCCATTGAACTCTGAGAAAGACCTGAAGTTTTCTATCTTAACTAATCTTAAATCTTAACTAAGACCTTAATTGTTGACACACGTTTTAACAACAAGCATTTATGGTATGAAATTGGAATTGAATTGTTTCTAAAAATATCACGTAATATTTGAATCATTTTTTGATCACAAATGTAATTGAGTTAAGACAATTATGAATTTTGTGGGAGGCTAACATCTCTGATACTGAAAAAGATTTTTCCCCTGTCAGTATGTTGAACTAAAGTAAAATGTGCATTCATACCACAGTAACTTATTTCTTGCAAACTTGCGTAAATGTTCGCGTTTTCTTGACCACGTGCTTCACTTCAATTATTTGTACAACGTTCAAGTGAACATTTGTATTTTGTATTTTCTCTCTAGGCACTCGTTTGACTTTGATTTCCGACATTCACAGCATCTGCATAGCCTGTAACATTTTCACAGACTCTATGTAAGGGAGTTGTATACCTACGTGCAGTAGTGTGCATTGCTTGGTGTCTAGACCAGCATATATAGTAATAAGTCTACGGCAAAATTGCGCGTTTCAAAATTTGACAGTAATTTTGTTGTTGTATTTTAGTTACAGGTTTCTTCATTTATTTTATATATATTTATTTCGCGCACATTATAGACCTATCACTATAGCCTTCCTTAGCGCACAAGCCAATGCGTCGTCAGTGGTCATTACAACTAAGTATTGTGTGTTCACATAGAATGCATATTTTCGTGGAGCATTGCAAGATTTCAAGATGTTTGTGTCCCACGACCGCAACTTATAATACCCTAGTAACAATACTGTACATGCAAGGCCTATAAACTGATATGGTACCACAGTCGGTCACATAACTATAGCACAATATATGCAGCTGCTACCATTCATCATAGCTCAGTGGTTAACGCCGCTGCTACCATTCACCATAGCTCAGTATAGTTAACGCCGGTGCCTTTCAATCATAAGGTCCCGAGTTCGAGTCACTCCAAGATTAATGTATGTCGTCCAGTTACAGAGTTGTTGACAGTTGACAATTCATAATCATGGACGTTAAATATGACTGTAAGAGACTGACTTCGGTCAGCTTGCGGCTTTGATAAGCCAATGATGGCTTCTTCGCGAATTCCTGCTTGCAGGAGGATCTAAAATACATACATACAACATATGCATGTATAAGCCTAGCCTAGTTAGCCTACACGCTGACCGAATCAATCATAGTACTTAGGCTACTTCTGTAATTGGTTTTCAGCCAATAAATTATGACTAAATGTACAAAAAAGTAATTGCATTGTCTTTAATACTCGTAATACACTTATTTGGAATAAAGATATATGTATGGATGGGAAAATAATTAAGCAAGTTTATACTTCTAAGTTTTTAGGTGTAAATATTGATTGTAAACTTAGCTGGTGCAACCATTTTTTAACTATATGCAGTATAATTGCACGGAATGTTGGCATATTATCTAAGTTGAAATATTATCTATCGGAAAACATACTCAGAACACTATACCACACCCTGATTGTCCCTCATCTCACTTATTGTTCCATTATTTGGTCTGGTACATACAACACCAACCTTAACAATCTTATAATACTCCAAAAGGCAGCCATTCGCCACATAACACACTCAGCCCCACGTGAGCACACCAGTCCCCTATTTAAGAAACTCAACAGTTACTAAAATTGCACGATCTCATTAAAGTTAAGCTTGCATTATTTGCCTACAAGACCTGGAATGGATTACTACCAGCTGCCTTTGACTATTTTTTAACCAGTAACAGAGATGTACATAATCATAACACGAGGCATGCTAATCATGCCCACTACAATCTCTACAATACCACCATTGGAACTTTAAGCCTACAAAACCGTGCAACAAAAACATGGAATCTTCTAACGAACGATTTAAAGAGTAAAAAGTCAGACACATCCTTTAAGAAGTGGTTTTGTAAGGAAATAATAGCTAGTTACTGACTAAAACTAAATTATACCTGTATGTAATTACTATATATATATTGAACATTTAATTTGTACTTATATTTATGTATATGTATTTATACACATATATATATATTTTTTTCTATCTTTCTTTCTTCAGGGAGTCTTCCACATTGTTAAGCTTTTAAGCTTTATGGAAGACTTCCCTCCACTTTGTACTTTTGTGGCAAAACAAATAAATAAAATAAAGAATACTTGCATCGATATCCTGAAAGGGTCCATAGCTAACAGTATATTTAAGAGATCTCATGTGTTGCCAAAAAAAGATACAAATTATAGGACTACATCATCCGTAATAAGTAGGTCTGGTTCGGTTTCCATTGTTACAATTTTTACCGTTTTTATCGTTTCGGAAGTTACTTGACGGCAATGTTGTTCTAACTTTTTGTCCCAGTGACCCCACTTTTCATCTTCAACATCTTGGCGACCTCCAGGGACGGACGTTGTAGCCTGTAGAATATATCACCGGGGAGGGGGACTTTATCGAACGGAATTCGAACAAATATTTCAATTATTGAGGAAATTACGAAGGTATAATGGTAGTCAAAAAATATTTACCACATCACAATAGGAAAAAGTCAAGCAGTTTCTAGACATTACTAGTGACAACGTTCAATGCAGGCCATACGTACAAGTATTACAGGTATGTCATTGATTCCTGAAGTGACTGAGGAAGTTCAATGCAGGCCATGCGTACAAGTATTACAGGTATGTCATTGATTCCTGAAGTAACTGAGGAAGTTAATGCAGGCCATGCGTACAAGTATTACAGGTATGTCATTGATTCCTGAAGTGACTGAGGAAGTAAATGCAGGCCATGCGTACAAGCAGTACAGGTATGTCATTGATTCGTGAAGTGACTGAGGAAGTTAAATGCAGGCCATGCGTACAAGTAGTACAGGTATGTCATTGATTCCTGAAGTGACTGAGGAAGTTAAATGCAGGCCATGCGTACAAGTATTAAAGGTATGTCATTGATTCCTGAAGTAACTGAGGAAGTTAATGCAGGCCATGCGTACAAGTATGACAGGTATGTCATTGATTCCTGAAGTGACTGAGGAAGTAAAATGCAGGCCATACGTACAAGTAGTACAGGTATGTCATTGATTCCTGAAGAAACTGAGGAAGTTCAATGCAGGCCATACGTACAAGTAGTACAGGTATGTCATTGATTCCTGAAGTGACTGAGGAAGTTCAATGCAGGCCATACATACAAGTAGTACAGGTATGTCATTGATTCCTGAAGTAACTGAGGAAGTTAATGCAGGCCATACGTACAAGTATTACAGGTATGTCATTGATTCCTGAAGTGACTGAGGAAATAACGAAATATGACTCATACAGTACAGAGCTCATGAAACGAAACACATTTAGCCATGTGACGCCAGCTTCTTAGCTCGTTTTTTTTCAGATATAACATAATGCAAATTATTTCTCATGTAACCACTAGATTGTGAAGGTGCCAATTTATTATAACAAGTTGCATAGGAAGACGACAACATCATATAATGAAGCAAGCAGTGCCGTATATAATCACTGCAGTGGCATAAACAGCGGAGGAGCTGGAAAATTCATGCACTTTTCTAAATAGTGATTCACTCCACCGTATCAAATCTGAAGAAAGGGGGATCAGGAGCTTTAACATGGGCCCTTGGTCTATTAGGGGCCCGAAGCATATAGCGATCTTTATTCTGAAGGTTTGAAATATAATGTTTAATTCAAGGGAAGTAATTATGCAGCAAAGCTAAATATTTGCTGGACTTGCGTTGGTTCTCAGTTTAAGTCCTGGAGTCAGAATTCTGGTCCTGTGTAGCCGAGTCCTTGAAGATGGACTTGAGTAAACAACAATGGTTCTTCTTGTCTGTTTCCCTGTGTAATATACCGTATTACCAACACCTGATGTGATCAACCTGTTTTGGCTATGTCAATCATATAAAATGGTTGCGTAACTTTATGAGCAAACTCTTATATCCTGTATATCAACTGGTACCATGGAGTTGTTTCTGAGTGATATAACTTATTCTCTCATTGACGAAAAACTATAGTCTATATCTTAAATTGAAAGGTACCAGTGAAAATAGTAGGTGATGATGATTCATCTTATGAGAGCGTTGTGGTGAAGTGTTTAAGGCAGTGGACTTGTGATTTAAGGTTTGCAGGTTCGAGTCCTGGCCAGGAGGGATTGTTTGAATTGTGCACACTTTGGTGTGTGGGTGTGACCTGTTACCAATGACCAGGGGTTAAGTTGTAAAGTCGTGTAAGGGGGCCTTGGCCTCAAACAAGACTGCAAACCTTCAACTTTAACTTTATCTATCATGAGCATATCAGCGGTCAGTCCAATAAAACATCTGTAAGCATCAAAGTAGGACAACCTTTACCGTTTTGCTTTCTATTCAACCAACATAACTTAACAAGTAATTACAACATTCCTACTCAAAGGAATACTCGGTCGCCAGTTTAGATAGTAATTTAATGTTTTGACTTTAATACTTCGAAGTAGAAATTATATCCGACTTTCCTGTTTGTTTGAATCATTCGAATGGAGATTTACTGGGCTTAGACCATATTAAAGTCTAGCGCAACGGGTTAAAAATATTGATGAGTTCAACATTTGTGTGATAGAAAACTTACATTGAACTTTACTCAAAGTTAATCAAATGTAAGTAAAAATATCCCAGTTTTTTACCCTTCATTTTACAAATAACCATGTAAGCCATGTAGTCTTAAAATATGGAAGAGAACATTTCGTAATTCTTTGTCAAATTCAATTTAAAAATGTTTCTTCTGTAATATTAAAATATGACCTTTTGAATCTTCACGCTTCTAATCAAATCCTTGCGCACCAGAAGTGATTTCCGCGTAATTAGGATCCATGGGCAATGTTAAAGTCCCTCTATATGTTGCGACTTTGAAACACAGTTATCAGCCTGATTTTGGTTTCATTTGAACATTTGTTAAAGATATTTAAACCTTGTTTTTTACGTTTATGCCTTTCTTAAAAGGTACGCTTTAAGAGAAGTTGTTGAATAAATAAAAGTCTCGACGTTTTTAACCCTCGCGTCTGAGACTTAAATGATGGCACCCAAGTAAGGATGCCAGAAGCATAGCCACCACCAGTCTCCTGAAAGTTGTTTTTATCACGAACTAAGTTATTTGTCAGAATTTAATATTACCTTTTCTTGCTGGTGTTTTGGAAAATAGATTAACGCTTTAACTTGGTTTGTCACATTCAATTCAAATATATTTCTTATTGATAACTCTGAGACCACAGCTGCTGCAAATGCTTTGGTCCCAATATCTTATCATACACAATGATGCAGATACAGATATACAGTAGCACACAGGAACACACCGTGGCACAGACACATACACAGTGATATTCAATTGACTCACGATGGCACACGAAAATGTACAATATGGTTCACTTTGGACTAACGTCGCTATTTTCGGTATTGATTTAAAATCCTAAAGAGCACGACACTTTAGCAAAGTTTGACTAACTAATTTATAATATTATTGAAATGTTCTACTATGAATATACTTTGCCAACTATAACTCTGTTTTACGAATTACATACAAAATTTCGACCGGAGAACTTACAGCGGAAACAGACAAGCGAGAAGGAACAGTCTTAAATATTAATGTAGCCGTCTCTCCGTAAAGCCATAGTGGTTTGTGAATTTCAATCCTTTAAAGACCCTTCAACGTTGAAATCACATCTCTCCTTCATATACCCTCAACATATGAGAAGACACAGACGGTGGGGGAGGGGTGGGGGAGGGGTGGGAGCAGAGAGCAATTAGAAAACTACCGTATCTTTTACGCTCTACATTCGAGCAGAACTACACGGATAAGAAAACTTGCTGTAAAGAAGAGTTTCTTTAAAATAAATTTGAGAAATGTTTATTGCTATTCGAGCATGAAGTAAGAGTATTATTTGATTTTGTCCTATTCCCTTTTTAACACTAATATGAAATTGTCTGGGTGGCAAGATGTTGAGAACCAAATGAAATCAAAACTTTTATTCATTCCTTTCATCTGATGTAATTTAAATTTTACTTAATTTTAAATAATCGGTAGGTTTGACAGATTTGTCGACTCAAACGCAAGCATACCAAACTCTATATGTAAAATGTAATTTGCACTTGCAGTTATAGCCAAATGACAAATTTTTGTAACTGATCAGTATAGCAAATAAAAATGTTGTTTATACTTCATTGTATACTAGGACGCAAGATCGCTGTGTATTTCTATAATCTAACTCTGTCCCAGTCCTCTGGATATCGTCCACCACCCTTTAAACTAATTCAGATTTATTTATAGTATAATCATTCAGTTGAAACGTTGGCGTTATACATGTAGCTCCATATATATGTATCCATTATACATGTAGTTAAAAGAGTTTTAATATACTGTAGTCGTTACTACAAATATATACACTTGCGCAGACAAGGTAACCAGCAAATCTGTAGACTATTCGCATGAGGGAGGTCCTGTGACCTTATCAAAATTGAGTAGTTGAATACTGCTCCGCTATATACGAAGAACAAAGTAAGGTTTAGTCACTTTCACTGTAGCATCCACTATCAACTTTCAACAAGTCTTATCCTTCGACGACCCAAGTAAGTAATGTCTTTTGTCCTTTTTCGTTTGTATGAAAGTTCGTATTATTTCTCCTCTCTTTGTGCAACGTTCAATACAACAGTAACAATCAGTCTCTTAAATTCATGTATTTTTTTACTAAGTGAAACCATGTTGTCTCTATGAATGTATGGTTTCATGTTACCTTTATATACAACATGGACATTTGTAGTCCGTTGGAAATAACTATATCATGTTGATTTCAAACGATACATTAAACTAATTTTGTCTATATATGATGCAGTATCATCATTTGCGTACCGAATCATGAATTCAAATTATGTTGTCTCATGTATCTGTTACATTTACAATCATGTTGTATACATTCATTAGGAAACTGAAACATGCTGTCTACGGACATATGGTAAACTGCAACAAGCCCCATGTGTACATACATATGGTAAATAACAATCATATCATCCACATGAATATAGTAAATTGCAATCAATTTGTCCACATACTGTACATGTGGTTAGTAACAATCTTGTTTCCACATACGTATGGTAAATTACAATAATGTTGTCCACATACATACGGTAAATTACATTCCTGTTGTCCACATACATATGGTAAATCACATTCATGTTGTCCACATATGCAAAATGATTATTATGTATGTGGACAACATGAATATAATTTACCATAAATTATATTCATGTTGTCCACATACATAATAATCATTTTGTCTATTCTTTACCTAATAATCTTGTGCTTTGATTATTTTTATTAACAATACATCTAGTGTAGTGCGCCTCTGGCTGCAACATGTGTTTTATCACTCTATCTGTCTTATCGTGGTATATCTCTTTGTGTGAGACTTTTTGACACAGTTTCTTTTACGTTGGTTATTAACAATCTATTAGCGGGTGGATTGTTCGTGTTCTGATGATTTTTCGTCTTTATTGGCGCTATTTGTATACATTTTACACTTGGAATTGCAGTCTGTGTTTTCGGCTACATTTTCTGTGTGCGTTAGATTCATAGGCATATACCTTTACAACTTTGACGTTCGTACTGGATCCCACTGGAGCTCAAATCAAATATAGGAGTTTACCCCTGATCAACCTCGCAAGAGGTCCTACGGGGGATAATATAATATTTTTGTGGAATAGACACTTTTTTT
>KN884339.1:56605-67645 GCA_000934455.1 Apostichopus parvimensis
GTCCCCCCCCCCGCCTCGTACGCCTATGGGTTAGACCCACTTAGGAAATGAATTTCCTATTTTCTATAGGGATGGGGCTTTAAGTAAGAAGTTTGAATACAGAGATGTGGTGATTATATCGGAAGTAAGTTAATGCTACATTGTGTTTCAATAGGAGTTTATTGATCAATGGATCATTCTCTAAGTTGTTTTTGTACACTGGAGCTGTCAAGCATGTCTAAGCTTTATATTGTGTGGATGCTGTATTTATTGTGTGTGCACGTTAATATGTGTATCAAGATGGATGAAACCTGGAGAACATACACTATAGAACCGAGCTGTATCGTACTAGACACAATCTGCAAAAAGTATAAATCTGTCTAAAGCTGTTTTTTAACGTTTGAAGGCAAACAATATACTTAAGCCTTTAAGGGGCACCAGGGGTGGCAAGATTGATGGAATTACTGTCCGACATATTCCTGCTGTGTCATTTAACTGACCGTTCCGATCATTCACCAAGATTCCATATGCACAAAGCTGAGGTCCGAAACTGTGTTTGCGTTAACGTTGCCCCTTCAAAATCTGTTATGAATTTTGGCCTCATAAATGCACAATCTGTCAGATATAAAGGCGTTGTTCTTGTACACTATATTGTTGAAAAAAATCTTGACTTGTTGGCTATCACTGAAACATGGCTGAGTAGTGACGTAAACAAAGATATGGTAGATATCGGCAGAATCAAGCATACTCTGGGTATGACGTAAAACATGAACCCAGACTGTTGGGACGTGGAGGTGGCCCTCATCACCCGATACTCATAGCTAGTACAGTAACTACTGTTCATGTTCCACAACCGTGCATCAGTAACTACTGCGTTGTGTTCGTAACACGGTAACATGTGTTACAGGTGGCACAGTAATTACTGCAAGTTTTTCCTTACTTCACCTGTCGGACTCGTAGTTCAATGTGTAACAGCTTTGCAGTTATTACTGTGCCACCTGTAACACATGTTACCAACGAGTTTAATAAATCTGGAGGATTCATGTCAATTGGGCGCGCGCGTACCATGCATGGAAGGTCATGTGATGTGTTCCAGGGTGGTACCAAACTGATATTTCTCTGTAGCAGTTCGAGAATAGTGTTAGTGACTTCGTGAAAGATTTGCACCAAGACGGATCGGGCATGGGAACTAACGGCGTAAGAAGGTACTGGTACTTCAGGCCTACGAAATAGTGCTAATATGCTAAATGTTAGACATGCTGGCACAGAACAAGTACAGATACATTGGGCTTGCAGCGTTTGGTGCTGTGGGGAAATGTTTAGTTCAGTGCAACCACGGAATTCTCCATGGAACAGAGCCTAATGCTGCTCGACGGGAATATAGCTATCACGTTAGGCTACAGGCACGGTTATTGCTAGGTAACGGGTGTCGTCTGCTGCTCTAAGCACGCATACACATTTACGTACTAGTTGGGTGAAATCATCATGCGTAATGGGGAGAGTAATTTATTAGTACCACCCTGAAACACATCACATGACCCTCCATGCATGGTACGCGCGTATACGCGCGTATTCACTGTGTGATAGTTCCTCCAGATATATCAAACTCGTTGTATGTTACCGTGTTTCGAACACAGCGCAGTAGTTACTGATGCACGGTTGTGAAACATGAACAGTAGTTACTGTACTAGCTATGAGTATCGGGTGCCCTCATATATCGACGGTTACTGTCAGTAAAAACGGAAAGAGTCTCTATTTTCAACTCATTTGAGTGCATGTTGTGCGTCGTTACTTCTGGTGGAAAATCCTTCGATCTCTAGAACATCTAAGCCCCACCTCCTATAAAACGAGTGTTCATTAATGAGTTTTCTGATTTTCTGGAAAGTATAACTGCCGCAAACAAAACTGCAAATCTCGTGGGAGATTTTAACTGTCATGTCAATAACCAACATGATGCACTTGCAAAGTCTTTCCTTGACATCATAGACATGATGGGGTTTGTGCAGCATGTACATGGTACTACTCATGTTTCTGGAAATACTAATTGATCTGGTCCTTTCCCGTTCTTACGGTGATCTTATCGGTCAAGTGACAGTCGATGATCCACGGATATCTGATCACTCTCCTGTTCTGGGTCAACTAAATATTACAAAACCCAGTGTCAAAAAACATGAATTTTTTTATAGAGAATTTAGGAAAATAAATATTGATATGTTTAGGTCAGATGTTAAAGATTCACCTCTTTGTAGTGATATGCTTATATGGCATAAAATGTGTACTGAGGATCTGGTCAACTTATATAACGATGAACTCATTAAATTACTCGATAAGCATGCTCCTTTGTCATCTAGATCGGTCAAACTTAGGCCAAACACACAAATGGTATTCCGACTCCATCAAAGAAGCTAAGCTGGTGAGACATCGCTATGAGCGTATTTGGACAAAGTCTGGGCTCCGGGTACATAAAGAGATGTATGACTCACAAAGGAGTTATGTAAATGACATGTTAATCTCTGCTAAACGACATTATTACTCAAAGCGTCATTAATGAATGTGGCTCTGACCAAAATAAGTTGTTTGGAAGAAGTAAATCATATCCTTGCCCGTGAAAGTCTCTTTTGCTTCCCGAGCATGTATCTTTAAAATCCTTTGTGATGACTTGGGTGATTTCTTTAAATCTAAAATATATCAAAATCAACCATTTTTCAAAGCAGCTGATAATTCTCCTAACAATATTGAGAAAGTCATTGATAATTAAAGCTTTGTGTCTTTCTCTACCATGTCTGAATCTGATGTTCAAAAGTTTATATGTGATTCCAATACTAATCAAAGTTTATTTGTGATTCCAATACTAATCAAAGTTTATTTGTGATTCCAATACTAATTAAAGTTTATTTGTGATTCCAATACTAATCATGTGGCTTAGATCCTGTCCCTACTTGGCTTGTTAAGGCTTGCATTAAACCTCTGTTACCGATTATTACTATGATTCTCAACATATCACTTAATTCTCGAATATTTCCCTCTAGTTTCAAATATGCCCACGTGGCACCTGATATTAATAAGTCCTCATTAGACACTAACTCTTTTCAGAATTATAGACCCATATCAAACCTGCCTTACCTATCAATGCTTCTTGAAGAGATTGCTTCATCGCAATTTGAAAATTACATTGTTCATTGTTGTGTTTAGATCCATGAAATATATGATTGTACGTTATATTAGCTACAATGTCCTAATATAAACTGCGTAAATGCTGTACACAGGTTTCTCCACATACAATAACTCTGTGTGTAGGATTGCCTTACTTGTATGGTTTGTACTGTTCACTCTAACAACGTACGTACGTATATTGTATCTGACATTATCTGATGGGTTAAATCACAGTATTTACTATGGCTGGTATACTAATTTGTATATGTGCTATATAGCCAATGTCGTTATGTGTTTAAGAACCAATGACATGATTATGGTACAGTTACCCGCATAACATAAACAACATTATACGAAAAATGTAATCAGGATTGGTCAACTTTGTTTACCGAAAAGATTTGCAAGCTATGTAGTGACATTATACTACTCCAGCTATAAACCTAGTGGGTACACATATCGCAATTCCATTCTTTAATCAAAACTGCATTGTTAGTTACTTAAGCAAAACGAAAAAATGAATAAATAAACCGACAAACATCCGGAATGATTAATCACAAATGTTAGCACAAACTACATACAACATTGCTTCTGTAGTAAACTAAACGGCTAGAAACTCGCTTGTTATTGTAAGGGCTACCAAAATGGCTGTAACCAATTGAATCCAACAGCTAGAATTATTGGCATCAAATGTAATAATATGATGTACCATCGGTCACATGGGTCAGGGTGACGCAAAGTTTGAACATACCGCAAAAGTATTGAATAAGCCGAAAAATCTAGAAATCTCATTCGACGAATTGCTTGTAAAATATGTAAATATGCGGTCATTTGTTATTCCAGTGGACTGTGAAGGTTTGTGTGTGGGTGGCTGTGTGGATGGATCGGTGGGTACCTCTATATATCCTCATACCCACTGTGTGTAACGATTAATTGTAAGCTGCATTAG
The DNA here is from genome assembly GCA_000934455.1 of Apostichopus parvimensis. Taxonomy (NCBI): domain Eukaryota; kingdom Metazoa; phylum Echinodermata; class Holothuroidea; order Aspidochirotida; family Stichopodidae; genus Apostichopus; species Apostichopus parvimensis. Next base: position 60,684 of record KN884339.1, read on the forward strand.
TCACTTTACAAGGGCTAGTTTGAATACTGAATACAACGTACGTCTTCAACGTTAATATCGAGGACGTCAACATTGAACGACATGGTGAAGTTGAAGCTTACACTAAGTGTGGCGGTTATTTTGGAGCATTCCGCTAAATTGGTGCTGTGTGGCTTAAATTTTCAATTAATAACATGCGCGTACCTCGTAAATGTAAACTTATTTATTAGTAGATAAACAAGGGAAAAAATGACTCGGGAAAAGTGCAAAACAGAAAATTGGCTAGGATGGGATTATAACTATAGTGAGCTCAGGACTACAGGCCCCTATAGTTGGTGGTAATCCCTATACAGTCCTTTCTTTGCAGGTAAGTGTTGTCAGTCAGAATCCACAGTAACGAACAGACCGTATAATCAGGGAACACGTCACAGTTTCATTTGATACAACCCAGAACGCTTCTTGGTTATAAGCAAACAGTTTCGAGGGCAAACAATTGCAAAAACTAAAGCAAGTGCCCGCTCCCTCTCCTCACCACCCCACTCAGATATACGCACATGTCTTCAAAGTTGGAAGACCAAATTCTAAATCACCCGACTGATTAAGGTAGGGGCCATGAACCCTTGTGGAAGGGTCAGAGGAGGATCGAGGATATTGAAGGAAAGGATCGTCGTACCCAACTATCAAGTAGAGGGGTCGGGAAGTCCTTCTCCAAGAACGAAAAATTATAGGGCAAACTTCAAATGGTGCTTTCTGAGACATCTTGAGTCTACCAAACAAGATCTATGGTAACATCTTAACGTAAGGTAGAGTGAATAACTATACTCATGCATTTTTTACAAGGGTTAAGGATAAGGTGGATTGTCCATCTTCCACGCCCCTGGTGGAGTGGTCTCATTCTTCTCCGAATGAATGTAAGAAAAATCTCACGACACGATGGAAGTAGCTACCATGCCCAGGACAATATTGTTTCTGCACATTTAACCTCGTCTCTCACCCTCTCCTCTCCCCCCCCCCCCCCATGCCTCCCCGCCAAACGCGCATACTTGTCGCCTACAGTTAATGAATGTCAATCTCAGGTAGCCTACGTAAACTGCAGGTACCAATATACATATCACGCCTTCAGTGCAGTTTACAATTATATGTGTTTACAATAGTTGTAATAATTGTAAAAGAAATAAAAAATAAAGTAACATTTGAAACAATCTTGCAGAATTTTCAATTGTTCCAGTTGGGGTTTACCGCCCATACATGTAAAATACTGTAAACGAGGATTGTTTGTAATATTCCATCTAACGGTATTTTATTCGGGTGGGGTGGTGGTGGGGGGGGGGGTTAAAAATTATACGTTGTTGCGTCCCTGCACTAACTGTGTAACGTAGTCCTACAAATTCAACCGTACCCGATAACAAATTCTGGCTATTGTTCCGTTTCTTAATTTTAATTGTAGCCATGTTGGCGAGCGGATGGTTTATGTCCGTGCAATGACGAATGGCGACTTAGTATCGCCCACTTCGGTATGAGATACCATTACATTGATTTAATTCTATACCCGGATAATAAGTGAGGTTAATATACAATAATTTGTCAAGAATATTAATATGTTAATCAATTTTGAAACAAAAGTAACGACGACGTTAATATTAGCCTATATGTATTATATAATACTTTATGCGTTAAGCGTGTGTGCTTCAAATTTTTGTTTACCGGAACCCACTTCCCCTACACCTTAGCGCGGGCCACTGCCCATTACTCAGTAGCTAAGGCTTTCCAACCAGCAAAATACAGAATTGAAACTCAATGGTACGCTTTATTACTGGTGCATTACATAAAAAATTTAAAAAACGTGTCCTACTGTGTCACTTTTAACCCGTATATTATTGATTATTGATTATTTTTCTGGACAGAGGAGGACACTCAGACACATGTGCGTTAGCGTCAACTACTTCACAACCACACCTGCCTCTTCGTTATAAAGTCCTGGATCCAACCGGGTCAATGTGGTCACAAACGTCCTCGTCATCAAAAAAGTGCAAGCTTATTTAGGGTCCGCTGTAATCAGTAGCGGTGCCGAGGGAGGGGCATGAGGGCATTCCCCACAATCGTGTGCTTTACCCAGTTGCCCCAAGTCGATTGCGGTAAAACAAAATTGACTCCCAACTACGTCCAAATTTCCTTTCTTTGGGTATCTTTAGGCTAACAAAGAACTACAACTTCCGGTAGCTTCGCCCTCTGGATCCCTGCTGCGGATTTCTAATACTTTCCAATGAAATGGGAATATCTGAAATGTATTTCTGCACTTCAGTTAAAATAGCTACAAGAGAACTGTCTGAAAGCACTGCATCTTCAGGGCTTGAAATATCCTCCACATGATTAAATTCCTCTTTCTCAACAACAGCCAACTACTTCTGTTGGTTTTGCCTCCTGGACCACCACCAGGGCTTTGAAATAAAGTCCATAGAAATTGAATTATTCTCTCTCACATGTAATGTGAGTGTAATTCCTCTTTCTGACATGTATTTTTGCGATCCAAAATCACTACCAAAGGGAACAAGTACTAGCTAATAGTGTTGCAGCATATGGGACCCTGAACTCCCAGCCCACCCAGTGTATATGGCTTGATCACTTTGTACTGTGAATAAGCAGCCGATTCACACAGAGATTACAGAATCTACTGTAAATGTTAAAATTTTGTACCACAGTATAACAACTGGGTCGTGCTGATAAATATGATACATCGGTAGCATGTGCTTTTACGATTACAGTAAGAACTGAGGATATGTGTAATCCAAAAAAAGAGGAACAAGCTGGGTTTGTTGGGATTACACATATCCTCAGTTCTTAGTGTAATCCTAATAACACATGCTACCGATTAACAGCACGTTCAAGTTTGTACAGTATATTGTACCGTCTTGCTGAATGTGTTTCTTACACCCAATGTACATGACTTCATCAGTTTGTACTGTGATTAAGAGACAACAGTTAATTAGTATAAACTGAAGTGTGTTATAACACCGTAACATATGTTAGACCTGTCAGTAGATGCTACTGTGGAAAAATGACTTACAGACGAATTCATTTCTCAATGGCTGTTTCAACTAATGACTGGTTAGGAGTATGAACAACTGTCCTTATGTTTGACTAGTAAGTATACCTTGTAAAGGATGGTTCTAATTGCAGATTTTGAGCGTTTTGCAGTAAAGCGTCCTCCACTTTCTGTTAAAATGTGGACGAAATTATTGGCGAAACCTTTAGAGAAGTCTAGTTCAGCCGATAATCATAGCTAGTACAGTAACTACTGGTGCCACCTATAACTCATATGTTACCGTGTTACGAACACAAAGCAGTAATTACTGATGCACGGTTGTGGGACATGAACAGTAGTAATATATGTTACATGTTGTACATGTAGTTACTGTACTAGCTATGTGTTTGTAGTAAAGGAGGTACGGTACCGCTTGATTCCAGGTCACACCTCTCTTTAAATTACGCCAATTCGTCATGCCGAGAACGAAGAAAGACCATGTTCGGGTATATCCATAGGCCTACTTATAGCATGAAACGACTAGATACGTCTTCATTTTAGAATCGCGTATTGTGTGTTTAGTACTTTCGTTTTTTTTAAATCATCTTAAAAATGTTGATACACATCAGTTTTAACTGATTAACGGGTACTTACCAGTAGTATAGTATGTGGTTTTCGAACCCTTTTGTGGTGGGTAAATGTGGTGTGGGTAAGTGTGGTGAGTGAATTGAAAGTTAGTAGCGCCCCTATTTGAGTCAGTCATTGATTTTGATAATATGTATATAAAAATTTATTATATAATTTGTTTAATTTTTTTAATTTTTTAATCTAATTTTTTAATTATATAACTTTCTTCAGGGAGTCTTCCACATTGTTAAGCTTTTAAGCTCCCTCCACTTTGTACTTTTGTGGCAAAACAAATAAATAAATAATACATGGTCACTCACTCAGTCCCATGACTGTGAAGTCGTCGGGGAGACAAAACGGTTGCAGCTGACATCGTCCTCCATGCAGATCTGTTAGCAGCAGTGGCGAGCAGGTCTGGCATATCCAAGCCGGTCCAGTCCTTCACGTTGTCGGACCAGTTTCTCCTCTGGCGTCCTCGTCTGCGACCACCCATAGGTATTTATGCATTGATAAAGTACTTGTAAAAGCATATATATTTAGGCCTACTACTAGGTGCTTATATTTTTATACAATTATAATAGGTATTATAGAACTGATAGACAGACAATAACCAAAATAAAGAAAATTGCTACTTTAGTCCACAAGTGTCCCTCAGAAAAGAAGAGACAAAACAAAGAGAGAACGAATGACAAAAGGAAAGGCAAATACCAACAATGACATTAATGGGCAAATGATGTTAGACATTTAAAGGAATGGATAGGTTCAGCTTTTTTTCATATAGGTACCGAGACAAGCATTGTAAAGCAAATTAGATAATATATTTCAGTATCTATAAAATCTGAAAGAAAATGATTTGCAGAACGCGTGATTAAAGTAATCAGTATTTTAGTACACAAACGGCTATTCACATAAATTGAAACTTTGATATGACGGCTTAAAATTTTATCATATCGAAATATTTCAGTTGATTAAGATGGTTTAGTTGGTTTGCTTAGAAAGTCTCTCGCTGCTAACTTAATCTATAAGAAACTTTGACATACTAAAAGGATATTTCACCTGTACTAAATTTTGATTTATCATATATTTTATAACATTAATTATGAGCTTATTATACTGTTATATTGCCCCAAGGTTAGCCTAGGTTGTCACTTATCGTGTGGGCCTACGTAGGATACACATGAGTTGTGTGAGTGTTCTGTTCAAGTGATTTTAAGTTACACGTTGGTCAAATATTTACAAGCTGAGACTTGTAGAATAGTTTTTTGCGACTATATCAATTTATTTCTGAGTTTTATCACATGATTTTATATTTTAACTTTCCATTTTGGAAGGGGTTCAGCAAGATGTTGGGTACTGATTTAAACTGGTATTTACTGGGCCTATTATTTTGTGCCTTGAATATGATGTTTGATTTTAGGGATTACTCAGAGGTCTACTGAGAGGTGATGTTGTAAATAACTGAGAGTGTTTACTTGTTTTGGTTGTGCTGTGTTGCTATCAGGGACGTAGCTAAGGCTTGATGCTTGGGGGGGGGGGGGGTAGTGGCTGAAATTCCAACTGGATGGGTTTTGAACCCAGAAAATTCCGACTTCTGCCTTGTACCCCCCCCCCCAGCTTACTCGTCAACGATACGGTCAGTCATAGGCGTAGGAGGCGGGGGGCTGGGGTTGCATCCCCCCCCCAAATTAAATAATTTTTGTGAAAATTCGGGCAATATGCTGATAATTTTTCGGGCCCCTACTGAAAGAAAAATAATTTTGAATGTGTTTCTCAATGGTTAAACTTATATATTATTGATATCAGTTTCAGTGTAACGACTTCCCCAAAAATGGTAATAACACGGCAAATGATTGTATGTAATTAGAAAGCGATGTAATAACCAATGCATGCCTATATGATATGAACATCAACATGTTAAACGCGCGCGTAGCGCGCGTTTTTTTTTTTTGTTGATACATTTGTACCCACTGGCCCTCACTTCAAAAACTTATTAATCACTCTGGTTAAGCAAGTAAGCAACTGAGTATAAGTTATCTGCTTGAAGGTTACATAGACTACTAACTACAAAAGCTATGCAAATGTAACAAAGGGGGATTTTTTTCTCTTTCAACAAATTATATTCGACGAATTACCAAAAAATACAGTGCGTTCTCCGAGCGCGCTTAAGATTATTGGGGGGAGGGGGCGGCGAGGCTATTTATCGTTCACATAAACAATCTGCCTATCATCTTCGTCAAGGACGAAGATGATATAATAGAGCGATATACGCCAACCCGTATTAACTAATAACCTGATAGTTAACTCTGCTCTAAGATGAATAGACAAAGTTCGCAGATAACACAACTACAACCGTGACTAAAACTAGTAGTGATTTCGTGGCAGCCATACGCATATAAAATAGCTGTAAAGGGCACTAATATTCAATTTTAGTCAGTCTGACTCTGCCAATGCGAAACCGTAGCCGGGAAATATTTCTAGGGCGGGGAGAATGCAGTTAAGGAACATACTAAGTATCGCCCACATGTTACATATACCAAATTATTCACCAAATAATTTTTAACGAGAGTGCAACCTTCAATGGTGGTAAAATCGAGAGGTTTCTCACATCATGGATTTTCGGTCACTGTACAAGTGAGATAATCAGTTGTAACGAGTTAAGCCTAGCCTAGGGCCCAATGGAATTTGAAGAAGCCGATACTTTGAAGAATATAAGTCGTACAACAAAAATTGAAGGAAATTATCAAGAAGTTAAATTTTAGGCCAATCCCCAAACACTTTTTTTCACTGCTCAAACCTTAGTTGTTTGATATAAACCTCATACCTTTTCTGATTTTGTTATGGTCATTACTTGTGAGGAAGATAATTGTCTACTCCTAAGCTATTCATTATTATGTGGGCCCGATTCCGCGAACAAAAATAACCACTGAACTATAAAATATATTCTAGCGAACAGGGTCAACCCACCCAATAGCGAAATTAGTACATAAATAAACCGAATTGAAGCTGGCGAACGTTGTACGGTAGTTCTATTAGGCATTTTTTTAGAGTATTCAAAATCATACGTAGTTTTGTATGGTGAAGTAAAAGGATCGCGAGATACAATTTCTCAGAATAACAAGGAAAACGTGGTAAATATGACTGATCAAAGGTCAATTTTAACCGGAATTTTACAATTTTTAGGTCATTCACAATCACAGGAATATATGAATAGGCCTAGGTAAATTAGAGTGCGACATTCCGAAATTCCGACTGTCGCACTCCAATTTTCCAACTATTGCCAGTTTTACTAAGTTTGGGGGTGAGACAATTACTTAGAGTAGGGCTAATACCATAG
>KN884340.1:17461-28422 GCA_000934455.1 Apostichopus parvimensis
TCAGTTTGCTTTTAGATTTGCTTTTCCATACGTTACTTACACGTTAAACCGAAACACCGTTATTGACATAAGGCCAGTTTGTAAACATATCTGACCTATATCTTAGTATGACATACAGATCATTATTTGCAGCATAGTACAATTATCATGTGACAGGTATTTCAATGCTGTCAAGAGTGGGTATGTTACTTTTGTCGGTAAAGTAGGCTAATGCGACACAACACAATTGTTCAAAGACCTGCATTTCTCCATCTTGTATCAGGTCGAGTAGTCTGTGCTACAAAATAGCTAACGAATGCGTCCAGCTCCACGGTGGCTGGGGTTATATGTGGGAATACCAGATAGCAAGAGCTTTCGTTGATGCCAGACTTATGCCTATATTCGGAGGAAGTAATGAAATCATGAACGAAATCATCGCACGGGACATCGTGTCCAACAAATAGGAGAACCAGCTAATGAAACATTCTCCTCTTGCAAGCAGACTTTGATTACTAATGGAATATCAGGGTGTTACTTTTAACTATTTGATATAATATGCGGGGATAACTAAAACTTGCCACCACCGCAAGTTTGAAATGTTAAACTATCTGTAGGCTGTGTTTCACGGGGGACATCATCTCATATCGTTTCGTTTCCTTGTAACCGGCATTCATTACGTCAATTGATAATAAACGTAGTAAAAGGAGTTCTTCTATCATTCAATGTGTAGAATAATACTTAATGACGAGTTCATTATGATGTCAGACTCTCATTTTAAGACTATAATTGTTCATTTTTTTTAAAATAACTTATGGAAATGACAATTCAAATTGGGGTACCGTAGTGACTTTCGATTATCTTATTTTATTGTTAGTAACATAATACCGAAGATGAGGGGACCAAAGAGGTTTCCCTTTCATATTATTGGTAATTCATTCTAAGCACGGCCCTTTAGGAAACAGCTTTGGTGTACGATTAATGGCTGGGATGCTTCTTTAACGACGATCTCATAATAACGTCACTCTCTTGGTTACAACCAACTGGTCAATGCTATGACATTGCTTTGTTATATCTTATAGAAAATGATGGTGAGAAAATAATATTAAAATGTTATGAATTCAGAACACTATCGGCTACATGATATATCAAAGATAGGGGACCGAATATACTTCCTAGACAATTTTATAATACCTCATAAGCATGCTTGCTTTGGCAAAAACTCATATGTAAGCCAATGTACCATGCTTATCAGTTAAAATATCAACATTTGTCCCTCGGAGGTAACGAAACGACGATAACCATTATCAAAATGTTTCTGTGACTTTCTTATGTAATAATGTTTATTCATGACCTTAATCATAATAATATCACATTGAAAGCTATAAAGCGTATATCAGCCCACAATTATAGGTTTTCCTTGTTTTTCAATCCCCTCTTTGCTTTTACGGTTGCTCGCTGCAATACACATTTTGATTGGTTTCAATATTGGTAAGACTGAAGATAAAAAAAATAACATTCAATTGTTTATGTTGGTCAGTATCATAAATAATATCCACAAAGTCACCAATACGGTGTCACCAAAGTCACCAAAGTCACCAAAGTCACCAAAGTCACCAAAACGCTAGGAAAACAAGACCATACTACTGTTCGATATCCAGCACCAATATACGGTGGAATTAAGATTGACCAGTGTGCGCTTCCAATCACTTTTGAACCTAGTTTGTATTTGATTCCAGAATAAATTCATCGCAAACAGATAATAATAAATACTATAACACGTTTCATTGTGTATTTTTATTATTATTATTTATGGTTTATTATTGTTACTATTATTATGGTCTTGTATGAGGTCACTCGCGTGATCGAAGGTTTAATGGTTGAGTAGATAATTCCACACCGACACCGACCAGACTGGTTTGGATCTTTAATTGTCATTTGGCAAGAAACGATTTGAATCACAGGGACCAGTAATTGCATGTAACTACAATAAAATCCTTTGATAGTTCGCTTGTAAATGTACATAGTTGAATAACACCACAAATCATTAAGTCATAGCAAATTGTCTTATATACATTTCATTCAAATAACGTTTCAACATGTACAAGTATCAGCATTCCTTAGGGTATGTTACATGGATATGTAAAATACAATTAAAAAACGATTCATATTCATATTTTCATCATTATCTCTTAAATAAAAACGTTTTATGGTTATGTTACTACCTTATATACTACCTGTTTATTTAATTTTGCACAAGATTAAAATGGCTTTCAACAAGAAAATGATAAAAAAAGGTACCGTAATCGGTTCGTAATTATCTACCAGCTACTTTCAACAACGTGCATATGATAAAATTAGATGACATAGTTCGGTATGTATTTAGTGCGTTTTTATACTAACATGGACTTGTGTTTTCTTGTTAATATCTTACGCTGCCTATTGTACTGCTTTAATGCTGTTGCATTAAAGCAGTTAGTTAGTTATATTTAGTGTATGTAGGTACTACTTATTATAATCCGACTAAGTATATGCCTACATTTCATTAGGGAGTTAAATATCAATATCAGCTGTGTACCAACAGGCGCGTAGCCAAGGGGGGGGGGGCGAAGGGGGCAGCCGCGCCCCCCCCCCCTTGAGCATATTTAAAAAAAATTTTTTTAATGTTTTTATGATTTCGCTAGTAATTTCAAAAGAGAAAATGCTAAGATGCAACTTACAAGGCCTGGGAAGTGCCATTTCCAGCGATCTGGGAGGCATTTTCAGCTAAAATTTTCTTGTACGCTTCGCGCCAACTCATGGTGGCGCTACGCTTAGATAGTATGCAATGCCGTATCTACGGCTCTGAAAATTTTTCTAAATTTTCGCCCCCCCCCCCTTGGCAAACTCCTGGCTACGCGCCTGTGTACCAATACGAACAGGTTATTACAGTCGCGCTGATCGCACAAACAGAATCATTGTGACACACAGATAAATAATAACCAGTCAGTATAGTAACGCCGACCGATTCTTTGTAGTCACGTCGCAACGCAGAGTCTCGAAAAATGGATTCAAAGATTTCTGTAAGATCTGAAAGAAACTTTGTCTAAAATATAACCCCGGTTTCTCTTGTTCTACTGTTGAGGATGTATATCAATTAACCCTCCAACTAAAGAAATATGAAACACTTTAAAAATGAAGTAAAGGCCCTTCCAACCTTTGAGCAGAATACATATCTAAGTCATTTATAATAGTATTGAAAGAAATAACAAGTACAAGAAACACAAGTACAAACCAAAACTCGCAGCCTCTGCGAGTCCTGAAAATTTCTCGTAATCTGCGATCTAACCCTAAAAGTCGCAATTCTTGCGAGCTCAGCTGTTTCTCGCAACTGCGAGCTGGACTGTTTATCGCAAATCCTGCGATCTTTGCCACTTCTCGTAAATCATAAAAAGCGAGAGTCATGGTAATTCACAAGATCACTCATTCGGCGGGTATGATACAATATGTAGTATGAACATGTTCACTTACATCTGAAACTGGCAAATATATATAAAAATAGTAATGATAATCCCAAAAGTAGGCTAGTTTAAAAATCTCAAAATCAAATTAAACAAAGTAGAAACCCTTTTCTTCACTAGAAGAGTCAGAAATAAACTTTCCTTGGTTCGTATTTCAATAAATCCAAAGCCGGTGTTGACTAAAGAAATTGTCACCTGCATTATTTTAACATGAAATCCTATTACTGTATACCTACATATTGAGTAAACTACCTAATCACTTTGAGTAATTCTAATTCGCGACAACCAAACATCTAGCATGACGTATTCATCGACAATTTCTATGATCTTGTAACATTAACTAGTGGTAGATTACGATTTATTCTGTATGGCAATCACTTATAGTTAGTCGTGTTGTGTATAACAAGTATCAATGTTGTAACAAGAATTGCATATCACATATCCTATATTAGTATACTAAAATTAAAGCATTTGGATTGATTAGGTAAATATTGAGATTATGTATGCCATATTGTGATACCACTTCACGAGCCTACTTTTGTCATTCTTCATGAAGATATGTGCATAGAACTGTAAACATGTATATTCTTTACTAAAATTCAATTAGGTCGGATACTGAGCTACACACTATATAAAACATAAAGTGCGCCACCACTATTACTGATTGGAATAAAAATCTTACCAAATACAGACAATTGGAAACAAAACTATAGGACACGGAGACAGAGACAGTGATGGACATCTGTTCGATAACAAGATGTTTAATTGCTAACAATAGCTGTCCAATACGAATTATTACATTGATAGGCAACAATATAGTCTCGAATAGGCCTAAGCTGTTTTGCAATCTGCCATGCCGCGGACTCCATTGGCTTGAGACAATCATTCCGACGATACCATGGGTCACAGAGATTACGTAACAACAAAGTGTATCTCATTTAGAGATAATAATAATAAATAACAATAATCAGCAGTTGTTTTTACTACCCTTAAGCTACAACGTTTGTGGGAGATGCTTGCAAGGGCTATGAATTACAACTTTCACTTTTTTTCAACTCAATTCAACATTTTTAACTCAAATTGTGATTTTTTGTAATTTAGAAAGTCATTCTAGTTGGGAAAACCATAGATTGTTCTTGGATGGAAAACCCATCTTACTAAGACACTGCAGAGGTTTGAACCCGAACCTCTCGATTGCTAAGCTGACTCATAGTATTGTAATGTTTACTCAGTCTAAGATTCCGGGGGCGCCTAAATATTCCCTACTGAGGACTGGTGGTGGTATGGAAACAAATGCGGCTTGGACGGTTGCGTGTTATTAGCGACGAGCCTCGAACCTCGCTATAACATGCAGATAATATAACACATAGATTAACGAGTAAAGAACGAACGCTGCAGATTACAAAATCTCATGAGATTTCGTAATCTATGAAAACAATCAGCCACAAAACATCGTCACGAAGCCCTCACAATTAAATAGAATAACATGTGCTTAAAACAAAAATGGTTACAAACGAGGTCTCAAAAAATAGAGTCCTAAAACGATACGTACAAACGTGTAAAAAGACGAATACGAAACAGATACATGTACAACTACAATCTTCGGAGCCAGGCAGGCGCGTACCCAGGAATTTGCTAAGGGAGGGGCGAAACTGTAGATTGGGCATTGCAACTAACTAAGCGGAGCGCCACCATGAGTTGGCGCGAAGCGTACAAGGAAATTTTGGCTGAAAATGCCTCCCAGATCGCTAGAAATGGCACTTCCCAGGCCTTGTAAGTTGCATCTTTTTTTTTCTTTTCTCTTTTGAAAATACTAGCAATATCATAAAAACATTAAAAAAAAAAATATGCTCAAGGGGGGGGGGGATGCCCCCTTCGCCCCCCTTGGCTACGCGCATGGAGCCAGGTCTACTACCGAACTAAACGATTCAGAACGGGAGCGAAGACTGAACTGATGGATAGACGTCAAGTGACGTCACTGTTCACATGGAAAGCACATGTGGCTAAAAACGGTGACATGTAGCCTGAATAAATAGAGGGCGACAGAAATGATGACCAACGGCATTACTGAACACCACTAGTTCACGATGGCTCCTATAGTCATAATACCAACTATGGGATAACGTTAACATTTACTTCCCTTTAAGGAAGGAAGTGAAAGTAATTATATAAATATAATTGGATGTATCGGGGTAAATCCAACAGCAATCGATTGTAGCCAAGAGGAAATGATCTCAGTAATCCACTCCCGATTGCATGTGTGGTAGTTCCATTGACCAAACAATATTAAACTATACATATATATATATCAGGGCAAGTTTTAATGATTTGTTATACAACTACTGCAACCGATTCACACAGAGATTACAGTAACTGCTTTAAATCTTAAAGATTTGCACCACAGTAAATACTGGATCGTGGTGATAAATATGATCAATCGGTAGCATGTGATATTAGGTTTGCAGTGAGAACTGAGGATATGTGAAATCCCAACAATGCATCAATTTACTGGATTTTGGGGTTTACAAATATCCTCAGTTCTTATTGCAAGCCTGATAGCACATGCTACAGATTTATAGTTTTAACTTTGGTATTAAACTTTAAGATTTACAGTAGTAACTGTGCTCTCTGTGTGTATCGGGTGACTACTGAGATCTTTCAGTTATGCTCTCTGATATCTGGGAAGAAAATATCGTGTGAACGAGTGATAAGAACCCAACGTTGGGATGAAACTATTCCAATTCATAACTTATAACTGGGTGGAGGGGGTCGTGTAGGGAAGGTGGATTAAGATTTGTCATATTTTGATGTTGATGTTGCTTTTCGTACACAAGGGAGTGTTACCTTGTTAAGCCCATCAGGGTTTTTTAATGAATTTCATTTCACAGCATGTAATTCATTCGTATATATTCTTTGTTTTTCTCTGGTACAGTTTTCAAGGAACAAATAAATTCATGAAATAAATGAAATGACATCTTCAGATAAGTTATTTGCCACACGATTTTTCAACCAGCAAGCGTACCTTTAAACAGCTAAGTCTGTTTAAGAAAGCTGTACGTTGTTTCAAACAAACAGTGAATACTAAGTTTTAAACGTTGTATTTCGTAAATGTCATCATGTCAATTAATATAACACTTATCGATCATTTAAGCAGTTTCTCTTCAAAATGCAAGATTTTTATGAGATTTCTTAGTCTTTCTTCATACAAAAAGTGATATGTCAGACAGTATCGAAGTTGATATATGCTAGTGACACTGTTTTCACTGAATCTCATAGAAGATATTCTTTAATATGTAGGAACTTTGTAAAACAACAACCTTCTCCATTTCCTTTCCATTTCCGACTGCAGTAAAACGCATCGTTACAGAAATATGTATAGATGAAATAGAGGGAAGAATAAATACAACGCTAGGAAGGCAGTCGGGCGTCATGTATAATGGTTGATTTCTTTTCAATCTCAAACATATCCAGTTTAATATCAGACAAGACAAAGGTCTTATTTTGAGTGAGATCTGTAAAAACGAAAGAGGACACAACTTGCAAGTATAGTGGTTGGTTTAAATCATGGGTGATATTACAAAAACGTTCTTGCAGGAACTTTCAGACAATTTATCAATGCAATATTTGTATGTTCTCAGAAGTCAGGACATTCCATACTTTCGCATATTTCCGTTATTAAGGGCAAAACATTGACCAATATTTGGATTGTTTATTTGAGATTTTGCTTCCTCTTTCGCATCCTTTGTATTACATTTACTTTATCGGCTGCAACTCAATTAAAAATATATTTCGGTTTCCATAAATATCGTTTTTTTAGAATATTGCTTCCTCTTTCGCTGTTCAATAAAGGTAGCTAACATTAACATGACTGTGTTTAAGTCAAAAGTAAAATAAAATTTGCAATTCATTATAGACCAAGGAATCATTCACGCTGTAATTGTCTTTGTCTTTGGCTGATGGCGTATGTTCGATTGCGTTGTAACTACAGTGTGACAAGACGTGGTACGATGGCTTCATGGTTATTGATTGTGATTGTTGTCGGTTGGCTGGGAACATCAGTGAGAAGTGAAACATATGACGAAAAGTGTTTATATAGTTATTCAGGTTAGTGCAAACATTTTTGTTTTTGTATTTTTGTTCCCATTACTCGCAGATCGTCTCTTTATGTTTAAGTTCAGCCAGTCACGATTACTTAAGATTCTTTGCGCTTTGGCACTTCCGAGTTCGATAGTTGGCACTATCGATACAACAAAAGAGATACAAGAATCACTAAGTTCGTTATACCCACTGGTTACTTATATTTCGTCGACACAAAGGTATTGACCATTATATATAATACGTAATATATTAATGTTATGAATCAGGAGTTAGTGGTTCATCAACAAAATCATTCTGCCACGTTAAATATTAATTTTTTGACAAACACCCCACACGGTGAATGGAATGTTGGCAACAAATGGTCACTTTGAAAATAATCTTAACTTGATGAGTTTTCGGAGAAGTTCTGTTAAGGTATTTATCTAACATATTTGCTGACTTATATTAAGTTAACCTAATTGAAACCTAAATTTGATCTAATTCTGATGATACCGTGCAAGTATACAAGGATA
This sequence comes from Apostichopus parvimensis, assembly GCA_000934455.1. Lineage (NCBI taxonomy): Eukaryota > Metazoa > Echinodermata > Holothuroidea > Aspidochirotida > Stichopodidae > Apostichopus > Apostichopus parvimensis. The sequence continues at coordinate 25,548 of KN884340.1, forward strand.
GAGGAAGGAGACTTGCCGATAGCTCGATAGCTCGATAACTCGATAGCTCGATAACTCGATAGCTACATAGCTCCATAGCTCCATAGCTCGATAACTCGATAGCTACATAGCTCGATAGCTCGATAGCTCGATATGTCGATAACTCGATAGTTTGGTAGGTCGGTAGGTTTAATCAGCACTACGTTTACTTAATAACATAATATGTACTTATTATATTTTTGCTTCTACTTTCTACCTTTGACTTACAGGAATGATTACTAATATCACTGGGTGGCCAAACCCTCCTCGGTACAAATCAGTTTTACACGTACATGCCGATCTCCTGTTCAGTAAGTTTGCAATTATACGTTACACTATTTTACTATGTAGTTAAAGCATATATCAAGACAATGTATGTCACATCAGGTGGGTTTTGTTCGCCTATTTAGAGACAAAACGGGCATAAATTTCAGGTGAGCATTTTCTAACATTACCATATCCTTAAATAAGCGCAGAATATATATTGTCCTCCTGGCATACAACAAAGAACAACTGCACAGCGCGACGGCAGTACAATATACAAAATAGCGGAGTGTTCATTTAGATGTATACAGTTGTTTATACTGATTCGCTTTTATCTGACATTTGTAAAGTACAAGCAGTTCTTATCATGAATACTGTGCGTGCACTTTTACTGGGATGTACGCATATGTTTTGTTCAAGTATAACTGGATATCAAACAGTTTTGTGCTAAACAAGGATACAATAACAATAATAATGTTAAGGTACGTAATTGGTCCAAGACAACAGTTTGACGTCATCATACAAAGTTTAATGTATTTTACGTTGCGGCAAGGAAGCACACTTTGTCTGCTGATGTCAATGACTAAAAGCAAAGCTGCATGCCGTGTTCAAAAGATTTGTTATTGTTTACATTTGTGGTTTGTGTTACTTTACTTCATAATGTTATGTGTACAGGGGTTTTGGTTACACTAAGCCAATTACAAATGTTAACAACTTGATAAATGTCTATACATCAAAACGTGAACATATAATACTTATGTCAGTATTAATATATGAAGACGTTTCAGATATTTTATCATACATAGTTGTCACTCAGAGTTTCAACATTGTAGAAATCCATTTGTCATGCTGCCCATATTTGAAATGGTACGTTCCAAAGCGCCGACTCGTATAGAATATGCCATGGCACTGAGAAACTTTTATAGCTTCAGAAAATCGAAATATTACGATTCTCAACCTGTTTTTACTCTCTTTTTTTTTAATTAGCCAGATCCGTCGAGGTACTTACTGTAACAGGCTACTTGACAAATGAAAAGACTGGGTTTATTCTCCCATTTTTTGCGTCTGTTTGCGATCTGTCTGTAAGTTTTTGTCCGATTTACAAAGGAGGTGAGTTAAACTTTAATCGATATTACATCGTAACAATTTGAACTGTTCATTTTCATTTCCTGCTAACGAGTCCTTTACAAAGTCCTTTAATTAATTAATTACAGTGTCCTTTAACATGAGTGAAATGAAAACTAAAAAGTTTATCAGGCCTGTTACAAGTTCGAGTTATCAAGAATAATACGTTGGAAGACGTGAATTTGCAAGTCACTGCGACACAGAGCTCTGTTAAGAAGATGAGCCCTCAACAATAGTCGTAAATGTTTAGTTCGAAATTGATTTCTTTCGGCTGATAAACTTTAATATATCAAATGTGTTTCTATAGTTTTATATACTCCAAACTGCCCGGCCGCGAATATTTTTTCCCCAAACTGAACTGACACTGAAATTATTCCTCGATTCTGATTGGCTCTCAGCGAGCCAATAGGTTTCCGTATAGGTTTCCGTACGTATAGGTTATAAGGCTATATACAACTAGTTAACAAGTCAAAGGACACAGACATATCGACAAATGCCTTTTGTGTGTACACTCACTGGCTGGCACACACTCGCTCGCCGTCTTCATGGCCACTACATATTCGACTAGGCCTATCATGATTCATTGACTGAATACATTTTGAATTTATGATTATATAACTAAAAGTATCGCAACTCCTAATGTACACAAACACCTCGAATATATGTACATCGGCTACATGTATACAATTACAAATGCACTGTGTTTTATGGTGTTGTATACTATACACAGTACAATAGGCTACTTTACATGTGTTGTGTAGAGCGGAGTCAAGCGAGTAAACAAACGATCGAGGACTGCCTTTAATGGGCGCAGTAGTTGGGAATAGTTGCTTCATTGTGTTAAGAACACTATATACTTTCGTTCATATATACCTACCAAAAGTTTTGGAAAGTTGCTAATGCGAATATCTTGAATATGTTCGTGTTGATCATACTGATATCTACAGAGTATGGAGGGCTCCATGTTGAATACTAAAGTATATCACGTGCTCGCTGAGAGCCAATCAGAATCGAGGAAAATAATTTCAGTGTCAGTTCAGTTTGGGGAAAAAAATATTCGCTGCCCGGCCTTCATCTTATTTCCTTTTTGGAGGGGATGGGTGATAAACATTTACTCATCATTATAATAACAAAACTTTTACCAGGAGAGGGAGGGGGTTAAGGTTACGGACACCTGCTGGCTGTGACCCTACATCACCATTTATTTCCGAAGTTACATGGCCAAGTGGAAACAGTGCCAGGCTTAGGTCTATCCAGTTTTAGTGCGCCGCTGTTCATTTAGGGTAATGATCGGTTCATTGCATTTAGAAGTCTATATACTCACCTTGCTCCGGTATATTAAGTGAGTGACTATATCATTGATCGGTAACTTAACAGGTGACACCATCATTTCTCAGTAGACACTGCCCAATGAATCGATACCAAACTCAGAAAAAAATAAATACTTCGATCCTATAGGGAAACAAAT